>OY757912.1:106231493-106386493 GCA_963585895.1 Sepioteuthis lessoniana
GATATGTTGTGACGTTACTACTACTAAGGAGGGTGCTGGAAATGCAAAGGAGCCCAGGAGGTATCAATTGTATTCTTCTTCACTACCGGTTGACTCATTTCGAATTCAGTCGTTAAAAATTCCGACTGACCCTTACGCCAGGATTTACTCTAATCTGCTCTTCTCTCACGTAGGTCAAAAAACTATTCTCTTTCTGGGACAGGAGCGGCTTTTATATCGATCAGTGGGGTGGGATATTCGCTTGAATTTTCTAGACAATTCCACAACGCTCAAGAAACAGAAAGTGTATAGTCATTTCCGGTTCCTTTCTTTTGTTTTCCCACACAGAGCACGGGGTCGTTTCGTTTTACCGTTAAAAACAGTGCCAATACGAATTGATCATAATACGTTAGTCTGATCTTATCTCTGCTCAATTTGAGGTGATGTTCCAATTACCAAGAGATATCATTTCGATGCGACTTGAACTTACCAGAGCCCACAATAAATAGTTGATAAAAGCACACTCAGAATATATTTACTTTTCTCTTAGTGGACCAACAAAAAGAAAACATATATATAGTTGGTTGGGTTTTATAGCATATCAAACTTTGTTTGTAGATTATTTAACGCCAATCCATTTTTATGTGAATTATCAGTTCTATTTCAAACAATTCTGTTCAGCATGAATACACATTATAATTGACAAAACCATTTCTATTTCAAACTATTCAGTTTATTCAACGGTTCTAATTCAGCTAAGTATAGGTACAGATTTTGTTTACACACAGTTAAATATCAAAACGGTTCCATATTAAACAATTCAGTTTAGTGTAAGTACAGTTTCAATGTCAAAAAACAGTTCAATTTCAAATCATTCAGTTTAGCATAAGCTCACGGTTTAATTGTCAAAAACGTTTCTATTTCAAACAATCCAGTTTAGCATAAGTATGCCATTAGATCTAGATAGGGCCCTATCAGGTGCTACAAGGCCGGACTCGAGTAGACCTGTTAAAAATGGCAATAAAGAGGTACTCCGCATTCCCCAATGCTCCTGCATCACTGGAACCTTCACCATCAGATTGTTTACTGTCATATCCAAGACACTCATTGGTGAGAGGGTCTTACCCCTCTGCAGAGAAGCAGTCAGTGTATTCTACAGCCCCAGCCGACTGGGCAATATATATATATATATATATATATATATATATATATATATATTATCTAACTGCTTTATTACGCCATAATGTATTTATCTTATTTTAAATACCTATATGGTTTCAAGTAACTAATGATAATAATCATTTGTAAAGCAGTTCTAGCTTCAAGTAGCTATGCTTAACTGTAGGACTCTTTGGAATGGTAACGAAAAAGATTGGCGGAACTGGAGATTAGATTCGGGTTTGGTTTCTTTGTTTAATGACATATCAACCTTTGTCGGTTATTTAATGCCAAAGCCATTCTCATAGAAGGAAAGTAGTAGTGCTATTTAACCCATAGCTGGGAGGATAAGGGGGTTCATACCTTTCCCAAGGGTATTTGTGTGAAAGTGAATGTAATAACGCGACTGGAGTTCGAACTCGCTTACTACGATTTCGCAGTCCATCGCTTTAACCATTACACTACGAGGACATTCCACTGGAGATTAGAGGAAGAATTATGACTATACTGATCACAGCAGAGTTAAAATTGGCTACACAACTTAAAGGAGTCCTGGAGATTTGATAAGAATTCCTGTCACTCAATAATAATTATAATGATCACAAAAAGAGTATAAGACTAGACACGACTGATGGGGAAAGTGACCCACAGGAAATTGGGCAAGAAGTTTAAATTTTTACCATGCGAACAAAATGTCTATGCATTAACCAGAATTCGTCCTAGAAAATGAG
The DNA here is from genome assembly GCA_963585895.1 of Sepioteuthis lessoniana. Classification (NCBI taxonomy): domain Eukaryota; kingdom Metazoa; phylum Mollusca; class Cephalopoda; order Myopsida; family Loliginidae; genus Sepioteuthis; species Sepioteuthis lessoniana. Next base: position 106,233,362 of record OY757912.1, read on the forward strand.
ATGCACAAAATTCTCTGGGATTTTCAGCTACAAACGGATCATCTAATCTCGGCCAGTCAATCTGACCTAGTGATAGTCAACAAAAAGATAGAGAACCAAACGAATAGCGAATTTTGTCGTTCCGGATGTACACCGAGTAAAACCGAAAGAAAGCGAAAAGAGAGCAGAGTACACAGACCTTGCTGGAGAACTAAAAAAACTATGGAACATGAAGGTGACAATGATACCAATTGTTATTGTCGCGCTCGGTACAGTCATTAAACGGTTGGTATAAGGACTGGGAGACTTGGAATTAAGAGGACGAGTAGAGACCATCCAAACTACAGGATTGTTAAGATCAGCCAAAATTCTAACAAGAGTCCTGGAAACTTGCTGTCACTCAAATTCCAGTTGGAAAAAATTAGCTAACGCTAGGGTGAAAAACTCTCAAATTAAAGTGTTCGCCAATGGCCCGGGAGACCTGGGTTTAATCCCAGGTCGAGTCATACCAAAGACTCAAAAAATAGTACTTGATGCAACCTTGCTTAACACTCAGCATTATAAGGTAAGAATCGAATCAAGGGTAAAGTGGAGTAACCCAGGGAAAGGAGTAGCGCCCTCCCTTACACCTTGGTGTAGTAGCTATCGAAAAGGGAGCCTTCAGGTCACCCTCGACAACGGTCGCCAACTTTACTTACTTTACTTATGATCCCATACTTGCCTACAAGATTAAACTATTGACAAAATTCTTCACAAGCAAATCAAAATCGTTTCAGAACAATATGTGCAAGTTGCCGACGTACAAATTACCTTTTTTTTGATGTTTCATTTCATAAAGAAAACAAGAAATGATAAAGTTATTTTATTAAATTACTAATTCCATTTTCCCTGTCATTGCAAAAATAATTCAAGCGGGCGTAACTGAAGTGTCTCATTTGTCTTTCTGGTGTTTTTTGAAGGTGATACTTCTGTCTGAATGTTTCTGATGACAAATAAACAACTGTCTGGGCGATTTAAGCCACATAGGAAACAGAACTGCAAGTGACAAGTCTGTCTTCCCTCTTAAAAAAATATAATGTCGGTTAAATTCATTATTTGAGGAAAAAAGACGATAGAACTGACGCCTCGCAGATGAAATGTTTGCTGGTGTTGGTAACGACTGCGATTTGATCAGACATGACATTAAGGACATTGTATGGATATTTATAACTGAAAGTATGACACACACGAATAACAGATATGTTTTAAGGTACGTTGCTACATTGTAATTACAAACAAGCATATCAGTATCTAGTTGGACCTGTAGAAATATCACGGTTTATTGGAAGCAAGCATTAACATGACATTTAAATGCTTTTTGATATAGTTTAGAGTAACATAATTTATGCCTTAACGAATCATTTAAACATAGCTTTAAAGTTACCTTTGAATGAGCAAAATAATTGGACAGACTAGGCTCTTTAGCCTTAGAATTGTAACCAATCTAGGAGAAAGACAACTCTGAATTCAAGCCAGCTGTACTCACTAGTGGAGGGGTTTGGTTTGGTTTCTTTGTTTAATGGCATATCGACCTTCGTTTGTTATTCGATATCAAAGCCATCTTTGTAGAATAATAACAGTGATACTATTTCACCCATATCTGGGTGGATAAGGTGATTTATATCTTTCCAAAGGGTATTAGTTCGAAAGTGAACGAAAAAGCGTAACTGGAGTTCGAACTCGCATACTTAGCGGTCGTAGTACTGCGCTTTAACTTCGACGACATAATACTTCTTTGACATCTCATTTAAGAAATAATCTCGTAAATGCCTTCATTCAATGGGAGAACTTGATAGCATTTTTTATATAGTTCTAGGAAATATTAGGAGACAAAGGAAATCACCCGGGAAAAGGTTTACGTTTAAATTTTAATACATGTTACAAATACATAGCAAAGAGGAGACAAGTCACGTGAACTACTGAAAATATGGTCACTACTACCATTTATTATATAAGCAGTAGATATGTTTATGGTGTGACAGCCAAGATAGGTAAAAGTTGGGGGGTGCGTTGAGAGAGAGAGAGAAAATAAATCACAAAAACAAAAGGCTAATTACAATACGAATCTTGTTTGGTCCAAAGGAAAGAAAGAAAAAATGGACAGAAAAAAAACGCCAATGTTGTAAGTGCTTGTACAGAAGGAAAAGAAGTTTTCAAAGTTGGTGTTACGTGCTTTTATTTTTGAGACCACGTTGTTATTATCTCGTAGATGATCATTGTCTATGACACTCTTGGTTCTCTTGAGATACAGATTGAAAAACTAGCAACTGTCTTGTTTATTTATGTATTCATCTACCTGTATGTAATTGTGCATAACACTCTTTTTCATTCTTTCTTTCACAAACTCGCTTTCTTCAAGTCTAATATAATGGCCGAGGGATTTCGTTTCATGCCTTTGGGTTTAGTTAGGCTGAGAACCTTTCGGCTCAGTGCAGGGGTTACTTAGGTGCAACATTAACGCAGGTGTTCACGCACGTGAGCAGAGTGGACGTGTCACTCAGAGATGTCACAATAGCCCAGATGGGAAACGGGGCTACACAGTGCGAATGACGTCACGCACCGGAAGCGCGCGGAGGATTTTGGGATTTTGAAAAAGTCAGTTTGTAGAGTTGAGACCTGCCTCGGGAGAAGACCGTTGGCTTTCGCTTGCTCGCCGAAGCAAGGCCAGTGGCCTTTGTGGCGGGTACCGCACGAGATGGGTGGCAGATGAAAAAGCCAGAATAGAAAAAATGTTTCTTTCTCCTTATATCGAAGAACCTTTAAACTCAACGTTAATAAAAAGTTTCGTACCTGAACAAAGAGTCCGTAAGTGTTTTTCGTGTTTCGAGATTCATACATTCTATGTTATATATAAATGAACATTATATGTCCATTTCGCATATCCATATCGGGCTATGGTACACAAGGCCAGTCCGGTACTTTGACCATTATGCCACTGGGACTCCTTCGTCTGTGTTTGTGAGTGTTTAATAGTAAACTAGCTAAAACGGCCAAACAAAAGAAAATTTACCTAGAATGTCATCTTTTAATCCTCTAAATTCTTCATGCAGTTGAAATAACTTTGCAATGCTAATTACATACAATCACTCCTTCGTAAACATCAGCCCAGTCGACTGGTAATATAGAATACACCGACTGTGTCTATTTAGAGGACTGTCCTGGATATAACATTAAAAAAATCTGATGGCAAGGCTCCAGCATTGCTAGAGGTTGAGGAAAAACTGAGTACCTCTTCATAGTCATCACTCCAAAGTCCACTTTGGCCTGGAGTGGTCCTATCTTTGGGTCAAATAGAAATATTTGACATTAAAACTATGCAAACAAATGACTTATGCTAAATTGAATTGTTAAAAATGGAACGGTTCGATCTTTTAACTGTGTGCAAACAAATGACTGATTAATTGAATTGTTATTGATACATAGCAACGCGTCGAACCATTTATCTGAGCGCAATCGAATGAGTGATGTAAAAGAGTAATTATTTTAATGACTTCACTGTACGCAAAGAAATCATTCATATCAAATAAAATTATTTGTGTTTGATAGAAATGCTTGAAACCATATGATTGCGTAAAAAAGTGTATAGGGTCATTTGAGAATGTTATCAACTCAATTTGTTTACAAATTATATCTTTAAAATATATGTATGAAGAGGATTTTGCACCTTATAGCCTAAACAGGTTGATATGCCATAAGACCCAAACAACCAAACCAACATAAACATCAATATAATCGTGGACTTTTATTAGGACGAGAACCCAACCGATTTTCGGACCAGGGCAGCTTTTTTTATTTCATTTTTTTTTATATAAAATTATTAACTTTTAAACTGGGAGTAAAAAAAATGTATATCTTTTCTAAAGACAGTTGTCTGAATGCAGCTAAATAGGATGTCCTGAGTGACATGGATATGAATCCTGAATGATGTAAAGGGATGAAGAATGCTTTTGGCAGCAATTTTGGAGAGGTGTCATGTGCTCCTGGATATCAACTGAGAATGGTAACTAAAGAGTAACGACATTTGGAAACAGTTGCGTTCAGTTGCCAGATAGCCTAGTTTGGGGTAAAAGACGCAAAAGACGTTGAATTATAAAATATATACTTATATGACTAATATGCGTGTGTGTATGTATATATATATATATATATATAAGGAGTTGGCCGAAAGTAGTCGAGGGGGACCGGAAGTCACCATTTTCCATAGGTACTACAATGAGATGTAGGGGAAGGTGTTACACCTTTCCCTGGATTGCTCCACTTACCTTTATTCCTTACCTTTTAATTCTGAATGTTAAGCAAGGAGGCATCAATAAGCATTTTTTGAGTCTTTGGTATGACTCGACCTGATATTGAATCATGGTGTTCCGGGTCATTAGCTAACCATTATGCCAATAAGCCAGTGTGGATATTATATATATATATATTGCTCATTTGCATTTTAACAAACGGGATATTTTTCTTCTAATCCCTCATTTCAGAGTTAAAATATGGACCTTCTCCTTCTGCTAGATGAGAGAATTTCCACTGGAATCTATAGAACAAAGCATTTAATCATGTTTATTAGTTATGAATGCTAAATCTTTGGCAAATGTTTTTTTAGTAGAATTGCATCGTTAAACGAAAACGGAAATCTATCCATCAAGATTATTGTTCAATTTGAATCGAAAAGATTGAAAAGACGAATCCACATTGCTGTTTGGAAAAGTTGCCAAACGAGGAAGATGATTTGGATAACACTGTTCAATATCCTTGAAAGGCCCCTGCCATCTAAGCTAATAAAAAACAATTTTGGGCTAGTTCAAATATTTATGACAATCTCTATAGCTTCTATGAGCATTGCCATAGAGGAAGTACTGCTTAGAATTATTTGAGCAAGTATAAACTTACATTTTTTTAATCAAGCATCTAAAACAAAATTTGCATCTGAAAGTTATCAATAAGTGATTTCTTATGATTAATGATTTTAACGTCATAACAACCTGTCTAGGGTTATTTTATGGTTAGAGGTTAGGTAATGGCATTCATTGTATATTAATATTTACTTATTTAAAACACTGGAGTGTCCTGGAGGTGACACTAAACTGCATCTGTGTAGCCTGACTGCAATTCTGAATCAGTTTGGTCTCCGTTCTAGTCTTTAACAGCAATATCATCATCATGTCATGCCACTAGCACGGATATCCCTGACCATCTCTCGCCACTTCTCCCTATCGTTCATCGCCTATGGCAGGTCTTCAGGGCTATATCCCATATCCTCACATAGCTGCTGAATGTATGTTCGAGCAGGTCGTCCTGCTTTTGCCCGGCCTTGTGGGGGGGTCCAAAAGAGTACATATCTTATGAGTTCGTCCCTGCTTCTCCAGCAGTGTCCTGCATGTCTGGTTCGTCTAACTTGGATAGTTTTCGTGATGGGAGGCAAGTGGCCGTATAGTTGGTGCCTTGTGGGGTCATGTCGCCAGGACTTGTTCAATATTGCTCGCAACATTCTTGTGTAATTGCCCTCTGGCTTTTTCTCCAGCCGTTTAGTTAGCGTCCAAGTAGTGCATCCATACAGCAGTATCGATACGACCACTGCCTGGAAGAAACTGCGTTTAATTTTATCGGTCAGGTCTTATTTCCATATGATCGATAGTCTATCGATAGCTGTCCATACCTACGTTAGCTGCGTGTCGATATCCTTTTCGGTTGATGAGACGCTGCTTCTAAGGTAGGTGAATTTGTCAACTAGTTTCAGAGGGGTTCTGTCTAGTGTGGCGATGTCGCCTGTTTGATTATAGCACATATATTCCGTTTTGTGTGCATTGACATGAAGGCCAATACCTGCTGCAGCTCGTTCCAAACTATGCAGTAGTGTTTCGGCTTGGTTGGGTGTATTTGCCAGTATCGCTATGTCATCAGCGTAGTCGGCGTCGGTAATTGTTTTTGCGGGGTACCTTCTGCTTCTTTTCTTTGTCAGCTCGAAGCCGTTTTCTCTGATTTTATCAATCGATGTTCTAAGCACGTAATCTAGACAGATGATAAAGAGGTATGGAGCTAGTGTGTCTCCTTTTTGTACTCCTGCTACAATGTCGAAGTATTTCGTGTCTCCATCTGGTGAACGTACTTTCCCTTTGGTGTTTCTAAAGAGTAATGTCGCTTGTAAGTTTTTTGCCGATACGCCCTCAAGAATTCTATGGATGGTCAATATTTGTGAGGTCGTGGATCTATTTCTTCAGAAGCCATTTTGGTTTTTTCCTAAGGATGTTGTCGATTTTGGGTTCTATGCAGTTTCGTAGAAGGCATTGTAAATTTTGCCTGCTATGGATGTAAGTGTTATGCCTCGGTAGTTCTTGGCTAATCTGAGGTCACCCTTTTTAGGGAAGGGGAGTCTGCATCCCTTTATCCATCTGTCTATCGTATTTTGATTATAGACTGCGTTGCAGTGTCGGAGCAGTATGTCGTCAAATTGTCTGGTCTTCCATACTTCTGGGGGAATTTCGTCTAGCCCTGCAGCTTTCCTATTTTTATTTTTTCTAAGAACTGAGTAGAGTTCTTCTTGAGTGAACGGTCCTAGTTTAATGTCCAATTGCTCACTAATTATTCCGGTGATTAGTTCATGCGTTACTTTCGATGGGTTTCCTAGCAGATTTTCGAAATTCTGCTTCCACAGTTTTATTCTTTCTTATTGGTTTGCAGCTTTCAGTTTTGCTTTGACTTTGCTCTTCCTTCTACTCACTTCGTTTATTGTTTGCCAGGCTATCCTTAATTGCCTATCTTCCACTGATTCTCTAATCCTCTCTATCTGATTTTATATGTATTCTGTCAGTCCTTTTATATATATGCCTGCTAATTGATATTGTGCCGTTTTTAGTTTTCGGGCATTTGTGTTTGTTGGGTTCTTTCGATAGCTTTTGGAGGCTGTTTTCACGTGTGCACGTTTTTCTCTCACCACTAACGTTTCCCATGGGACTCTATATTTAGTTCTTGGCTAACATCAGATACTACCTCAAGGGTTCACCTCGTTTTTAATCTCATAAAATTTTCAACCCAAAAATAAAAAACGGGTTCCAGTATTCGCAACGCTTTACACATTTTCATAAACAGACACATAAAACGACTTTTATGAAGATCTATCATGACAAAGACAAATATTTGATATTTGTGATATTTTTCAAAAATACAAATCTAGAAACTGATCTACAAAATGCGTGACAGTGAGTTTTTAATGACATTCACTCATTTAAATTTCATTTTTAAGTGAACTAATATATATGTGTAAGTGTGTATTTTACCTCTGATCATTTTGTATCGGTTAAAACTAGTATCTCAGTTCAGTCATGGTTCAGTAGGAATACGATTTTCATTAAATATTTGCGAACGTGTCAAATTAACTCGATTATAAAATGGTTTTCTTGCTCACTTACTCATACACATACCCTATCTCTCTCACTATATATATATATATATATATATATATATATATAACAGATATATATAACTTGGTTGTTAGCAAGTTCTCCTGTCTCAACTCTATCCAAAAATAGGTCTCTATGGAGGGAGACGGAGAGAGAGTCAAGGACACTAGGTGACTAACAGTTTCTCAGCAATACGATCATCAAACCAAGAGGCCTGATGGAAAGGGTAATATAGCCCACCTTTCCCAAAATCCTCAATAAACTAGATTCTTTAAAATCATCCACAATGAATATTTAGTAATCAACTAAGATTTTTGGTTAGATGTTGCACAAGGCCGTATGACTGAGACACCCACTGAGACTCGAACACACTCGTGTAAGTTTGCAATATATATATATATATATATATATATATATATATATATATATTGGAATAATTGTTAGAGTGTTCGCCAGTGATCCAAAAGACCTTGGTTTCAATCCCTGGTCAGCCAAAGACTCAAAAAAATACTACTTGATGCCTTCTTGCTTAACACTCAGCATTATAAGGTACGGATCAAGGATAAGCGAAGCAATCCAAGGAAAAGATTAGCGCACTCTCCTATATTTCAGTGTAGTAGGTATTGAAAAGGGAGCTTTCTAGTCGCTCTCGACTCCGGTCGGTTAAATTACTTATATATCTTGAGACAGAGATTGACAGATAGTAGGCGCTCGCAGTGTAAGGGTTATCATAGAAGGAAATGAATACGATACGAGATAAGTTCTGAACAGGAGTGTTTGCATTGCAAATAGCACTAATATCCTGGGAAAAATATGTAGCCAACAGTTCTCTCTCTAACTGTGAGTAAACAGTCAAACCTTGATATGGCAACAGGTATAGCAGAACGAAAACTCTGTATTTCACCCATTTAATCAATGTTTTACACATAATAAAATCGAAGACATCCGTTTAAAGCGATGTGCTTTTGTGGACGCCCTCACATGGACGAGCAAAGGTTGGACAACCAGCAAGAACATATCTACAACAGCTCCGTGCTGATACAGGATGTAATCTGGAGGATCTGCTGAGAGCAAAGGATGATAAAGATGGGTGGCTAGAGAGGTCAGGGAAATCCGTGCTAGCAGCACGACATAATGATGAATCACTTTTTTAAAAGTTAACCTTATATCACATCCTGCATGTGGGGGAGGGATATATATGAAAAGATGCGCATTGGCGCGTTTTCTGTGATTTCCCATCACTTTGAGTATCGAGGTTTCGAATTTTCCAGCGTTGGATTTCCTTACTCACCTGATCGGTAATTCTTCTATGTTGAAAATTTGCATTTAGATAAACGCCAGAAAATAGAAATATGTATTTTCCCAACACACCTTTAACACGCAGTATTCGATTTTCAGGGAAGTATAGCTTGTTCAGACTCAACTTTCTTTCTTTTAGATCGGTTACCGTAAAAAGGCAAAAAAAAAAATAACAGTCTATCATTCTATATACCTATTGCTGGAGGAGGAGAAGAAATGAATTTATGATTTTCTACTTGTTTTATATAATATATGACATGGATTTTCGGTTCGTTCCTTGTGACCCCGTGGGCTTTGACAAATTGTCAAATTTGATAAGTAAAGAGGAAGATGACAGCACGATCAGGGCACTCGGGTATGTGGGGGGGGAGTATGTAATTTGGTTATTTCAGTAGATTGCTCTCTAAATTATTCCCACCACAAATACAACACAAAACTTTACAATCGCGCAAAAGAAATGGAATAGAACACAACGAACATTAAATAACAAACAATTTAATATGCATATAACAGAATATGAAAAACAAAATACATGATGTGTAAATGGCTTTTTGGAAAATAAAGTTTGAAGAGAATAAATTTGTTGAAAGATGTGTGTATGTTCATGTTATCAGAGTCCGTAAATAAGTCGTTCTTACTTACATTAAGTTTATAGCGGGTTTTATGATTGTGGCGACGGCGTGTCTCGTTGATGAAAGATAGTTTGTCGGGTTTTCCTTTTGAATATAATTCTCGGCCATTTGAAAAGAGGTCATGAACTTTAGTTGAGGTAGGAAAGGAATTGGTTGGACATAGTATCGGCTACTGGCTTAGTGGCTTGTGTTCGTCTGTGTCTTCGTTTGTGTGTAAGCTTGTGTCTTGTGTGTCTGGCTTCCTAACTCTGTGTTATTTATATCCTACAGGTGGATCAAAGAATCGCCCTAAAATCTTGGCGCGTAGACATTTATTGACCAATCAGATTTGTATTTTACTATTTTATTTTCAAGCCTAAATGTTTTCTGTTAGTTCACTTCCGATCCTAATTTTCTAGAATGCTCTATTCCATGTTTTTAGCTGATTGGTTGAAAAATATAAAATTGTAATTTAAATGCTAATGCGGGTTTGATCCTTAATTTCTAGAATGTTCTTAAGTATGTTTTTATTGCTTATTTTAAGACTAGAAGAAATGTGTATCCTATAGGTACAACAGGTGTGTAACCAGAAGGAGACCACGTGATGAAAACCACGCAGTTTGATTTAGACAGAATGCAGAGAATCACAGTCGAGCGAGGGACACGCAGCCGATCAGAAGCATCTCTGACGTATACAACACTCTAGCATTAGCGCGAAATGAAATGCACACGGCTCTGTCTAGAATTCAGTCTCGCCTCATCGATTCAATTTTCTAAAGCGATAAACGGAACACCATGCACGTCCACAAAATAGTGTTCTTTCCCTTTTCTTTATTTTAAAGGCATGGAAAACATTGTAGGTTATTTAATGTCAAATCATCTTTATACATATATAATAGATATATAGAGAAAAATTGATAACAATGTAATCCAAGAAGAAGGAGGGATTTGAGAAATAAAGTCGACACTATAGCGTTCTGGTTCTTATGAACCATCATTAGCATGTTTATGCTAAACTGAATTGTTTGAAATTGAACTATTTTTGTAAGCTAAACTGAATAGTTTGAAATAGAGCTGTTTTCTCATTGAAAATGTACTTACACTGAACTGAATTGTTTGAAAGAACTATTTTGACATTTAACTGTGAGTTAAACTGAATTATTTGAATCAGAACTGTTTGACTATACTCAATAGCTTTAAATAGAAATGTTTTCAACAATTAAATTTTATAGTTATGCTAAAATGAATTGTTTGAAATAGAATTGTTTATTTGTATAAAATGGATTTGGCATTAAACAACCTACAAAGGTTTACATGCCAGTAACCCAAACAAACAAACCTAACTGATACCCCCACTCTGAGTCAGGGTGGACTTGGGGGTAATGAAGGGTACTCTTATATTTTCACACCCCCAGAAACCAGTTCAGGCGGTCATACCCTGGTCACTCCTTTTTCTTAACGTGCATGAGTTACGGTCAGTATAGACTAAGAATCCGTGTAGTTATTTGTTCATGAGGATTTGCCAATATACACTTCGGCCTTCTTCACTGTGGAATCAATGGATTGCGATAGTCTAGCATGAAGTCTCAAAGAAATGCAAATAATTTGGTATCGATTAGTCATTATTTTGCTTTTTGTCTTTTGCAAACAGGAGAAAACGGAAATTATACTGGGAGTTTGAAAAATATACCATTTGAGATGTAAATATCTTAGTAACTACATAAGCAAGTTGGCGATCCGAAGGCTCTCTTTTTAATAGCTACTACACAAGGTGTAAGGGACGGTGCTACTCCTTTCCTTGGATTTCTCTTCTTACCCTTGATTAGTATTTTATAATGCTTTATGTTAAGCAAAGAGTTGGATTAAACCCAGTACTCTCGGACCATTGGCGAATACTCTAATCATTATTCCAATATATAGTCTAGATTAATGAAACTACACGGACTTAATGTTGAACAAAATAGAATTTAGACATCTAAATTTAAATGGGGAATTCATGTGCATTCAGATTTTATGAAAGATTTCACAAGTTTTCAATTTGCTCATGACACACAAATCAATAATCCACACCAACTGCCCTGCACACACTACATTCGTTTTGGAACTTTTTGTTCCATGTTCAAATCTACATTGCAGTTGGTGCATTTTTTTAATGCTCTTAATAATACACACAACACATTTTTGTTCGATTGTGTTCGAGCAAACTTTAACAGAGAAAATGACATTACTTTTTCCAGTGAATGGTATTTCTATACATAAATAGGAAAAAAAAGTTAAATGTATAATTCTGGGTTGATTCTATTTGTGCTGTTAAAATTCGCGATTATTTGAATGAGTATGGGTACAGTCATTGGATAATGAAAAGATCTTTTTTTTTCTTAAACACTTTGTATCATTAATCTATAACAGCGGCAGAGGGGTTGGATGGAAGACATAGCAAATCTACTCCTAATTCTTTGCATGTCTATGGAACTTCAAACCTGAGGGTTGACGCCGTTAGAGAGAACATGGAAGGCTGGTGTGAACATGGGCCTAAATTCTGAACCAAGAATAAAACGGACAAGGAAAACATTCCGTCAACAAAAATGAATTATAATAAATGACGTCGAAGAAAATCCAGCCAAGAATTCCCAAAGGATTTTATTAATTCTCTCTGAAGCACCTGGTTTGTTGTGATGCCATTCAATTTAGATACAATCATTTTATTCCGTGCAGGTTTTTCAGACCAGCGTTTGCTGATAGTCTTTTACTGAAGCTTGAGTGACAGTATGTCTTCTCAGAAATCTCTTCGATTTTAACACCACGGTAGTCGGGAAGATTTAATCATTCCTCCTCTGATTTCCAATTCCTCCAGCCAATTTTCAAAGAGCTTTCCGATCTTACGCAGCGCACCAACTAAGATTGGTATCACCGACACTCATATGTTCTATGGCTTTTTTTGTTGTTGTTTTAGTTTTCATTTTTACTCTCTGGTCTGTTGTTTCTTCTAAATGAACATTATATCTGGACTTCTGGCCAAGATTAGGGGCTCCATTTGTATCCCAAAGTCCCAGAGAATGTTATGCGTCTCATTTTCAGGAACAGATTCTGGTTTATACGTATACTACTTGGCAATATGGTCGAATTTCAACCTCTTGAGCAATTCCCAGGGGATCACCTTCTCTATCCAGTCATGTCTACTCTTGTACTCCTTCTGTGCTAGTTTGCTGCATTCGCTTAATATAAACTGTTTCATCTCTACACCCGCATAACCTATACTGACTATTCTAGTGCGTATTATCAATTTTCGCTTTCATATAATTGGTCCTTACGGCACTATTTTGTGCTGCAACTACTACTATTAATATTATTATCCTTTTACATTTGGCCATAGGGAGAACAGCTGTTTGCAGCTAATGCATTTGCAAGTAAGTTAATTACTGGAATTGTGGTTTGCCGAAGTGTTCCTATGCACTTTATTCATCTTTCACTCACTGTTGTATGTGAGTGACGAGATGTGTTGTCAAGATATCTGACGAGGTGACAGAGTCCAGAGAGTGGCGAACAAACGCATTTCCCAAGGCCATTTCCAAGAACAATTGATATTATTCGAACTTGAAACCCCATCATATATATATATATATATATATATAAATGAAAAGCGTACATATAATTATTGGTAAATTTATAAAACGTGGTCATAGTTTTATAAGCATATATATATACATATATATCTCAGAAATTATATGTGCATATAAATTTACCAAAAATTTGAAGAAAACGGTGAATGGTCTGTAATAATATTAAGATTTATACATTTATGGAATTGCAAAACAAGCACACACACACAAACACACGAATATATATATATATATATACTGGAAGAGGAATGATAAATTTTTAAACCCATTCATGACCATGTGAATGAATAAAAACATTTGATCCAGTCATTACATTCAGCTACCTCCTATGTAAAGATCGTGTTCCTCCATACATGAACGTTATATGCTTAGTATTATGAGGATGGAAAGGTAATTATTTTAGTTTCTTTACTTCACTGCTTGACAGTATTTGAGCACTTTCATTATTTATCCAACGATTGTTTCCATACATCGTTTCTCTATCTCTCTCTCTATATATATATATAAGGAAGTTAAACATCAAAAAGTCATAAATAAGATTCCTATGTTGATGGCTATCATATTTCGCATACAATTCCTCAACAGCCCCGGAAATGTGACCTCCTCTCCTGCTAATCTTCTCCAAACCCTTCCCGTCTCTCTCAAGTACACACATATTGCCCATACGCATGTAAAACGTACTGTAGAAAACTCCGCTTCATTTGTGTTGAGATACACTACTGGACATTTTGCGTGTGAATTGTTTCATTTTTAGAAAAGGTATCACGATATAACATTTCGAGATCTGGTTTCTAACTCGACGCATTTGGTTATTCAGGGGAAAAAGGAGTTTCACGCGATCAGAAGTGCTTAAGAAGATAAGACGCCATTTTTACGTTTGGGCTGACCTGGTTCGACTTTTGATGGCAACGGTAACTGGGGAGAGATGACGGGTTGAGGCCGAAGAGATGACAGCTGAAGTAGAAACTGAGAAGGCTCTCATCTCTAGTCAAAATCAAAAACAGAAGGTATTCATTTGCAATATGCTAAGTTTCTATCGTATTGTTAGCTTTATTTGATGCAACTGTCGTAGACAATGATCAATGAGGCTTCTTTTTTAATTGCCAGTATTCCACTCCCTTATATCTCTACATTCACAAACCAGAGAGTGGTGTTTTGGTTAGCAATTTAGACTAGCAAATTATTACTTGTTAGTTCGAATATCATTGGGGGAACTATACATCCTACTTTCTGTTACGAATACGTAAATTTTACTTCATTAGAATATATCAACAAACCTGACAGTAAGTCTATGTTTACGTATATTTTCAAGTATTGTAAAAAAAGAACTCAATACAAAAAAATAAGTCGTTATGCTGTCTTCTCTTGTTACATGATTTGAAAACACATACAAATAAAGAATAGGATTTGTCAACTGATTCGAAAATTGTGTTTCAGTTAAATATTACATTAAACATCTTACAGATTTTTAATTTTATTAAAGAAAAATCTTCCCGATCAGGTTTCAATCCCAGATCGAGTCATACCAAAGGCTCAAATGGTACTTGATGCCACCTTAGTTAAGACTCAACATTATAAGATCCAGATCAAGAGTAAAGTGCAACAATCCAGGGAAAGGAGTAGCACCCTCCCCTACAGCTATTAGCTATTCCACCTCAGTGTAATAGCTAATAAAAAGGGACCCTTCGGTTCACCCTCGACTACGGTCACCAACCTATATATATATATATATATATATATATATATATATATATAGAGAGAGAGAGAGAGAGAGAGGGAAGGGGGACAGTTTTTTTACAATATTTCAATAAAATGCATTAAGTTTTTAAAAGTAATATTTTTGAAAAACAGAATTTTAAACAAACTTATGGATGTAATTCTTATATATGCGTGTGTGTGTGTGTGTGTGTGTGTGTGTGTGTGATGCCCTCCCTGCACAATTTCTTTCCATGGACTCCTCAAATTTACCCTTGATCCGTACCTTATAGTGCAAAGAGGCATCAATTACTATTTTTCGAGTCTTTGGTGTGACTCGACCAGGGATTGAACCCTAGTTTCCCGGGTAATTTGAGAATACTTAGACGCCTCTTGTTGATATATTGATATACTCCTACCGGTACTAGATGTCATGCTCCGGCCCTTTAAATTTCAAATATTCTGAAGCAAATTGTCAAGCTAAATTAGGCACCTTATATTTGGCATTTTTCCAGAGTTATATTCGGCAAAGGTAACGGACTATATACTTGGAAAAAAAGGAAATGAAGAGCTCTCTATATACTAGGAAAAAAAGGAAGTAAAGCAGATCTACATATTAGGGGGGGAAAGAACTATCTGTATACTAGGAACAAAAGTAAAGGACTCTCTATATGCTAGAGAAAAGAACTATCTGTATACTAGGGAAAAAGTAAGGAAAGGACTCTCTATATACTAGGAAAAAAGTAAGGAAGGGACTCTATATACTTGGAAAAAAAGAACTATCTACATCCTGTGGATAAAAGAACTATGTGTATACTAGGAAAAAAGTAAAGGACTCTCTATATACTAGGAAAAAAGTAAGAAAAGGACTATCCATATACTAGGAAAAAAAGAATTATCTGTATACTAGGAAAGAAGAAAGTAAAGGACTATCTACATACTAGAAAATCCAGCTTCGTCTCGGTCAGTTTCCCATTTTTATATCCTTGCCACAAGTTTAAGCTCGAGCCCAGGTAAAATCTTTAAAGTCGAATAATGTTTTGAAGAAATATCCACAGGATATTCGTGCAACATAATCTTTAATCCGATTCACCTAATCGTATATAAAAACAAAAACTACTTTAATGTATTATCATCGACAACTAGTTTGCAAGCTTATCTCACAGACTGTTAGTCTTGTGCACTTGAACCTCTTCTAATGTCTCTTATTTGTATAGATGTGTTTACTCAAGCTTTCTCTAAGATCAGGATATGGCACAATGTCAATTTTGAACGGAATACAACTGGCTTGAATTCATAGTTTTTCTTCTCTTAGACTGGTTGACTAACCAATGTTAAAAGATACAGACTGCCCTTCTATTTACCAATAACTAGTTATCAAAAGGATTTGTTCTTTTCTCTGGCGCTAAGTGAAATATAAACGGCTTCGTCCAGAATTTGAACTCAAGTCGTCGAACCTGTTTCCTACGGCAATATCAATAACGCTATTCACTTTCACTAGTAACCTTGTGCCAAACTACACTAAGTTTATTAAAGACAGAAAACATATTTTAGGCATGAAGTTTTCTTCTTCTTAAACTGTTTGCTTTACAGAGGCTAAAGAACCCAATCTGCCCTACAATTTTTCTACATCTGAAGAAGGGAAGAACCTTGTGTCATACTATACGAAGTTTATTAAATTCAGAAAACAGTTTTATGCAAATGAGCATTTCAATAAATTGATGTATTCGCAAATTTTCACTTTCGTGAATATTTTATTTTCTCTATGTTAGAATGGATTAATGTTTTGTCTGTCTCCTTTGGTATCCCAGTCCAAATTATATTGGTGTCATTATATACTTATCTGTAATGTTCGTAATTGCGATTTTATTTCATTGGGAATGAGGAAAAAATGGTTTTTGCGGCGTCTATCTTCAAGTTTCGTATAGCAAAAGCTCTTAACAACCTAATGCGTTCATATTCGGTAAATATGTTTCAATCAGAAACCTAAACTTATCTATTTTTTTTCCTTCTTCTTCGTCTCTTCTTTTTTCTTTTCTTGCTTTTCATTTATAACCTTCTGCTTCTTCTACGTTTGCTGCTGCTGTTTGTTTGTTTTTGCTTTTTTGTCTCGCCAACTTATACTTTACTACTACTTCCGCCACCACTTTTTCATCCTTTTTCTTCAATTGAAGTTTTCCTCCTCCTTTTCCATTAAAACATTACTATAAACTTTTTCTTCTTTTCTTTCCACCATTTTTTCTTGTGTCTCTTCGACTTATACTTCAGTATCACCACCAGCTCGTTCTTTTTATTTTTATTATTATAACTACTATTACTTGATATTATTATTACTACTACTACTACTTCTACGAATCTAAAGTGCTTGTCGATAATAGGTCGTTATGTTGGTAAAGATGGAGAAAATTGATATCATCTCTTGATTCTGATAACAAACAATTGTAGGGCCATAAAAAACCTACTGAATAAAAATGTTGAGATGGTTGTGGGGAAATCTATAAAACAATAAAGACGGTGGCAAAGTCTTTGGTATATAGAAAACTGTGATATAGTAGAGATAAAATTACTTATTGTCTGCTGATATAAAAATTCTTACCTCTTCAAATATTAGAGATTATTTTATTATCGATTTTCACTAGGGTTTTCTTTCATCTTGCTTTTTAACTACTTTAGAGTATATTCTTTTTTTTTTCTTTGCTTTTGCTTTTTATTTTGGTTTTAGATTCGTGCACTTTCGTTGTTGACCTAGATTAAGAGTATTGCGGAAAAAAAAAAAAAAAAACAACAGCAGACAAAAGTAATTATTTGTAATAATGTAATAACTACTCATGACCTGCGAAGGATGTCTCGCACAGTAGACTTGTTACCGAGCTCGGGTTGAATGTTATTGTTAGTGAGTTTGATTCTCAGTAGGTTCCTTGAGTTTTTGGTCTTGCGCTAAGTTTGATAAACATTTAATTACGCGTCTAAATCTATGGCACTTTAGGAAGACAGCATTCAATAATAACAAAGCCGTTGGTGACTGGGGTGAGAGACTAGTAGTATAACGACTATCGATGTAGAAAAGGGATCAGGCGTCCTAAGTTCAATCCCAGGACGAATCTGTTTGCGTTTCATTTCTTGGTGATGCCTTTGGGAAAAACAAGAGTTCATTTTTGATTTCCCTAGCAATGGGAATTTACTCATAGTAAGGCAGTTCGTATGCTTTATCCTAGGTAAAGGCAAAAAGGCTAAGAGAAAAAATCTGAATTCAAAACTCTTAAACTCCGTTTAAAAATTGATCTTGCGTTGCATTTATCGATAACAAGGCTTGGAGGAGATAAGATGGATTTTTGTCTTTCCTCAAGGAATCAGGGTGTCCTCGTGGTGTAATGGTTAAAGCGATGAACTGCGGAATCGTAGTACGCGAGTTCGTACTCCAGTCGCGCTATTATGTTCACTTTCGGGCAAATACCCTTGGGAAAGGTATGAACCCCCTTATTCTCCCTCCAGCTATGGGTAAATAGTAGGACGGACTAGGTTCTTCAGCCTTGTTGAGGCAACTAGTCTAGGAGAAGGAAAACTCTGAATTCAAACCTGTTAAACTCCGCTTAAAAATTGACCTTGTGTCATCTCCTGCCCGAGCGGAGGGGTTGATAAATAGTTCCTCAAGGAATCAGTGCGAAGTAAAATGCATGTAGCTTCGTCCAGAAATTGAACTCCAATCAATGTGTTCATTTTCTATAACGATTGCTAATACTCTAATTGTCACCTTTAAGACTGTTTTTATTGAAACTAGTCTTCAGTAAACGTCATAGACTTAAAATCTTTATCCGAAGTATTCGTAACATTAAATTATTTCGTTTCTTTTAATGGCCAGGGTTATTTTATGCCTAGAGGTTAGTTAATTGCGTACATTGTATGTATAGAATTACGTCCATGTGCGTAGTTTATCAAGTTGTTTAACACGGTTATATGAAATTAAATATTCCTCTCTAATACGAATGATTTGCATATTGATCTATTGGACCCATAGATGAGATCATAAGAGTTAATATCTCTCCGATTCAAAGTGGAACTAAGAGTAATGACAAAAAATGGTTATAGACACACTTACCAGATCTCTGAAACTGTTGTTTTGCCACCAGATCTCTGAAATTGTTGCTTGCTCACCAGATCTCTGAAAGTGTTGCTTTGCCACCAGATGCAGTTTATCATCATACTAAGAACAACCTCTTTTTGGGGCAGGAGGGATGTCTTACCCCTCTGCAAGGGATACAGTCTGCTTATTCAAAGCTCCGATTCACAGAGTTGAGTTCATTTTTGAGATCCAGCTAAAATGACAGGACATTTAAATAAGAGAAAGATGCTGAAATAAGACAAATTTCAAATGACAATTCAATTTATCTATGATCGTTATTGAAGGGAGTAAACTAATCTTTGGGCTGAAAACGTTCAGTCCTCATTAACAAATTGAGAACAGGAACGGCAAAGAAAAAGAAAAAAAAATCGATCCAAACTGAATTTTCCTCAGAAGTTCTTGCCAAGATATGGCGTCCAATCTATTTATTGATGAGTGCAATTAAAAACGCAGGGATGAGGTTGGTGGTGTCTATCGAAATTGAATGGGTGGGCGAGCTGGCAAGTTTCCTTATATCATGCCTTGAAATTAAGAACCTCCGTGACGGCCATCTGGGAACTGACGCGAGATAATAAACATCTCGTCTTATTACTCGTTGAGCAAAAGTTCGATTCGTGAGAAACTCTTTGCAAGTTACTTTGGCTGGAAATTTATTCCAAAAGTTTTATAATTACTGGGAATTATTTTGGATTTCACATCCGGGCGATTTAAAACGATTTTAAAATTTTCCTGATAATTTAAGATCGGGTTTACAATTGCAGCTGTAACTTAAGCAAATCTACACAATACAGATAAAAGGAAGCTATTATTAAGGTGGGTAAAGTTTTTTTTAAATCCTTTTTTATACGAGGAAAATTTATATTCATAAACCATAATTACCTCGGCCTGGCACCAAACTTGTTTTACCGCTATGGTGTGGTAGATATGGCTTCATTTTACAGATGTACCAGATCATATTTTTCATTATACGAAATATTAAAGCTATGACGTTTCCGTTGTAATAGCTGACCATGATAATACTCATGTTTTCTTCGTAAGGACTGATTTATTCATTTATTCTAACGGCATGTCAACCTATTTAGGCTTATTTTATACCGAGAGTTTTCATTGTATGTTCATACTTAAATTTTTTATGCAATTGTTTTTTTAAGAGAGTTTTTTGGCACTCGGTCCGATCGGATACGAATAATTTTCAAATGGATCGATTGGACCTGAAGATGTTATCCAAACAGGTACAACACTTTCGAGTCAGAGTGGACTTTGGAATAATAGCAATGAAGAAGGAATCCATATTTCCTAGATTTCCTTAACTGGAATCTCACCATCAAATACATTTTAGTTTCAGTTGTCTTATTATTTCTCCAGAATCTTTTGCACACAATCACATGCACCTTCTCTCTCTGTCTCTCTCTCTCTCAATATATATGTGTGTGTGTGTATGCATATATAGATAATTTGAGTCTTATTTCCTAAGCTGAAAATAACAGAACTTGGTCAACTTGTATGCTACATTTAAAGGCATGTTTCTTTATAAAATTGTAACATTCTGAATGTGTGATACATCTGACAAGACTAAACATAAGAATAGTTTGATTTATTGATTTTAATGCCATGCCAAACCGTATGGGGTTATCTTATGCCTTGTGATTTAGGGACTGTTACTGCTTCTTAAGCGTTTTTGCACATACTTATATATCAATTTGATTTAGTTTCTTTTGATCAATGGCATATCAATCTTCGTGGGTTATTTAATTCAAGATTTATACTTATAGAAGAACAGCAGTAGCAATATTTAACCTATAGCTGGGGAAATAAGGGAGTTTGATGCTTTTCCCAAGGAATTAATCTGCATGTGAATGTAGTAGAATGACAGATGTTCGATCTTGTTTACTACGATGTCACCACTAGGACTTCCCCACTGAAATCAAGTTAAAAGTGAATCATTTGCCGGTAACATTTTTAAATGATACAGACCTCTTGTGTTTGCACACAATTAAATCGTTTCAAATATAAGAAATGATTAGATAGTGCTATTTGACCCATAGATAGGACTCCATAATGTACTAGTACTTTGGGTCAGAGTAGACCTGGGAGTAATGTCAAAAAAGGGGGTACTTCACATTCTCCAGAGCTCTAGAACTTGAGCCTCACCATCCAATGGAGTTTACTGTCATGTCCAGGACACATGTTGGAGAGTTCTTATTCTTCTAGAGAGATGCAATCGGTGTATTATACTGCTAGGGCTGACTGAGCTTATATTAGCAAGTTTGCTTGTTTGGGTTTTAAGGCATATCAACATTTGTAACTTATTTCATGCCATATCCATTTTACACAAACAGTTCTATTTCAAACAATTCATTTTAGCATAAGTACATGGTTTTATTATCAAAAACATTTCAATTTCAAGCTATTCAGTTTAGTCAAACAGTTCTAATTAAAACAATCTAAATTAGTATTAGTATAGTTTTTCTTTACACAGTTAAATGTCAAAACAGTTCTATTTCGAACAATTCAGTTTAGCATTGTACAGTTTCAATGTCAAAAACTGTTCCATTTCAAACAATTCAGTTCAGTATAAGTATGCAATTTACATGTCAAAACAGTTCTATTTCAAGCAATTCAGTTTATCATAAGTACGCAGTTTAGTTCTATTTAACCCATGGATAAGGCTCTTTCAGGTGCTACCACTCTGGGCCAGAGTCGACATGGGAGCGATAGCAATGAAGGGGTGCTCTGCATTCCCCAAAGCTCCAACATGACTGGAACCTCATCATCAGATCGTTTATTGTCATATCAGGACACTCGTTGGGGGGTCCTCTCCCTCTGCAGGGGTGCAGTCGGTGTAATCTACCGCTCCTTGCCGAATGGGCAATATGATTGCAAGTGTTCGTATCTTATACAAATTATTTGTACTAAGTCGTATGGTTTCAAGTATTCGTGTCTCGTCCTAATAATTGTAAGGTTTCCAGTAATTATTTTTATTCAGTAATCATTTGTTTGTATTATATAGTTTCAAGTAACTAGTAAAGTTAATCCTTACAAAACAATTACAGCATTAAATAACAAATCTTAATGTAAATAATTTACAGTAACATAGTATAAAGTATTCCTATCTAATACTAATAATTTCCAAACATCTGTTTGACCCATCGATATTATGTGGATCATTCTGGGTCAAAGTGAACTTTGGAGAAAACACCACTCACTAGATCTCGAGAACTAGAGCCTCACCAGAGATGCAGTTTAGTTTCATATGGATGAAGACCCTTTTTAAGGTGGCCTTACCCTTCCGCAGGAGATAACATTCAACGTATTATGAGCCCTGCCAATAGGGCTATAAACGTAGAGAAAATACAGGTAGATTATATTTTAAAAAATCGCATGTACAGACCAATAGATAAATAGGTTCCAAAATAAAGGGTGTATCAGGAGTACTCAGATTCCTAACACTACCGATGTGAAAAATTGGCATCATTTTCTGAATATAATATATTCCACCGATATATATCAGAAGGGAGATTGGTGTTCGTTTTAATTTTTGTTTGTTTTTTTATACATTATTTCAAAGAACATACTTCATTATTCTACCATTTTTATTGTAAACCATTTTTTTTCCTGGATTGCTCTCCTCTCCAGATTCCCGTGTTGAAAAAAAATTTTTTTTTTAAATATCCCAAAAGATACGCCAAATTAGGATATGGAATTTGAAGATACGGGAAGGATGCTGACGAAGTGAAATCGAAGAAAAAAATCGATATAACATTTAACAAGCTCCCTCAGGGGTAGTCCGCATTCATAGGAAGAAATCTTCTCGAAAGAATTTTTAATATTTATCGGAAGAGGAATTTTATTAAACCACCTACTATCTTAAAGAAAAAAAAATCAAAGGAAAAAAAAGAAAGAAAAAAGGAAGAAAAATATTTGTTTTTCATTTGTTTTGTTATATTTTTCATGGTTATATTTTTAATTGTTTAATTATGGATTTTTCAACTTAAGATCCCAAAGGGTAGTAACACCCGAAATGCAGATTTTACTTGTCAAAATATTCTAACCAATAAGGTCTGGTATTTTATTTAAATTTTACAGAATAATATCACTGGCAACATGCATTCTCGTACTCTGAATAAAAAATAAACAGACTAGAGAAAAAGTGTTCGTTGGGTTGGTTAGTTGTTTTTTGTGGCATATCAACTCTTGTGGGGTATTTAATACCAAATCCTATATATAAATACTTCTCCCAATCGTTCATCGCCTCTGCCTGGCAGGTCTTCAGGGCTACATCCCGTATCCTCACATAGCTGCTGAATGTATGTTCGAGCTGGTCGTCCTGCTTTTGCCCGGCCATATGTGGGGGTCCAGAAGAGTACATCATTTATGAGCTCATAACTGTTTCTCCAGCAATGTCCTGCATGTCTGGTTCGTCTAACTTGGATAGTTCTCGTGATGGGAGGCAGGTGACCGTATAGTTGATGTTTTGTGGGGTGTTGCCGCCAGGACATGTTCAATATTGCTCACAGCATTCTTGAGTAATTGCCGTCTAGCCTCTTCTCCAGCGGTTTTGTTAGCGTCCAAGTAGTGTATCCATACAGCAGTATCGATAACAAGTTGTCAGAACTCATTTGTTTTCACACGGTTAAATGGTTACAAGTATTCCTATCTAACACTAATAATACTCTTTAATATTAATCATTTGTTAGCACCCAGTTAAATGGTTTCAATCATTATTAACTAGCTCTAATAATACTCTTTAATATTTATCATTGGTTTGCAAACCTGAATGGTTTTAAGTAATCCTATTTGATATATTTAATTATATTCACCAAGTATTCATACTTAATATGAATAATTTGCATACTGCGTTATAGTTTCAAATAACCAATAATAGTAACCCTTAGTAAATGATTGAGTAATTCTATTTGACCCGAGGGTGTCCTCGTGGTGTAATGGTTAAAGCGATGGACTGCGGAATCGTAGTACGCGAGTTCGTACTCCAGTCGCGCTATTACGATCACTTTCGGGCAAATACCCTAGGGAAAGGTATGAACCCCCTTATCCTCCCAGCTATGGGTTAAATAGTACCACTACTGTTCTTTTAGGAGAATGGCTTTGAAATTAAATAACCTAAAAAGAGTTAATATGCCATTAAACAACCAAACCAAACTAAACCATCTATTTGACCTATAAATAGGACCCTTAAGATACAACCATTCCGGAGCAGATGACTGTGTTCTCCACATTTTCCAAACGTACATGGCTGATTTTCTCTATCATGTCATCAGTGATTTTTTATCATTATCTGATTCAATATAGTGTAAGAAACAACGATATTATGTGGTTGATTCTATTAAGAGGGAGTAGGATTTCTTGACACCTTTGAGATAATGTAAATAATTAAAGTAGGTGACCTTACTCGAGGGGAATCCGAAGGCTCCCTTTTCAATAGTTACTTCACTGTGGTATTGGGGAGAAAACTACTACATTCTCTGAATTGCTTCACTTTACCCTTGATATGTACCTTATAATGCTAAGTATTAAGTAAGGCGGCATCATGTGCTATGTTTGAGTCTTTGTTATGACTCGACCTGGGATTGAACTCCGATCTTCCAGACCATTGGAAAACACTCTACTCATTAGGCCAATAAACGTGGAGTAGAATACTGCAAGTCGGCTTTGCTGGCTCTTGATCGATCCTCATTCATGCTGAGTTATGAAAGAATGTAAAAAAAAAAAAAAATCAAGCATTTCTATTTAAAACACGGTGCTGATCTCATTAAAAATATTCCATAAACCCAAGTTCGTTGGTAATGACTTGACCATTTTTAGAAGAAGAAACTATTTTTTTAAAAAGCTATTACTCTGTCACTCTGCAAGAGCGACAGATTCAACCAAAAAAACCTGTCCTGAATGTTAAACGTCAATTGTACAGCTGCATCTTTCTGTGTCTGAATCTGGACTCTCTTTTTAGTAACTGACAAAATCCCTGAGTTTTTCTCTCGACACGTAATATCTCAAAACAAAAGATCAGTAGTAAAAAGAAAGTATTAGATTGAGATCCTTTAATCCATCGGGCAAAAAACTGAGCTTAATTTCGTTTAAAAACGTTATCAAGAAAATGTGTTCTCAAATCATATATATTGAATAAATATGTCTCAACAAGATTTGGCTTTAGATAGCCTACAATGGTTGAGGTGTCATACAAACAAACGAAACGTACTATCACTCGTCGAGTCAAGGTGCATTTGCCTACAGAGCCATAATTTCATTTTGTTTCGCAGTTTGTTACCCTAAAATTATTTACCTGTGATCTCCCACCGTTTCGGCATGAGCTGAACTCGGTCTCATATCCGCCAAAATCTTTTGTACTCATTGACCCAATATTTTACTGATGATAATATTAGATATTTAACAGTAGGAAATGGACACGGCGACGCGAGTTCAAATCCAGGACGAGACTGATTGCATTTCACATAGCACTAATACCCTTAGGAAAGGTATGAATTCAATTATTCTCCCTCCAGCTATGGGTAAATATTAGGGCAGACTAGGTTCTTCAGCCTTGCTGAGACAACTTATCTAAGAGAATGAAAGTTCTGAATTCAAACCTGTTAAACTTCGCTTAAAAATTGACCTAGTGTTATATCCTGCCCGAACAGGGGTTGGTAAATATGGATATTTCACAGCAAATAATGCATTAAAGTATATCTTTAATTGTGTATGTATATATATATATATATATATATATAAATTCTGTTATATTTGGTTTAGAAGAAAATATTCTTTAAAAATTGTTAGAGGTTTACTTTTTTCAGCATGCAATTTTTTGCATATATGCTGAATATATACTTTTTACATAAATAACATTGCAGTCTATATATGATTATATACAACAATAACATCAATAAATATATGCACATAAATATGATTGCAAACTATTTCCAGCTTTCTTAAAATTTCTTGCAGGAATTGTATGCATAGATAATTTTGACATTATATATACATATATATGAGCTTATGAAATCATTTTTGCTTTTCATAAAATTATCAGTATCATATAACCACTTTCCACCCACTTCAGTATATATATATATATATGTGTGTGTGTGTGTGCGCGCGCGCTCTAGTTAAAGGTTATAGAACAAGAGATAAATATCTGAGATATGCCATTTTACGACGTTACCCAATCACATAGGGAAAATCTTAATCTGGAATCAAGGCCCAAGAGTTTATCGTAATTCATGACCTAATTTGAATTATTTCTGTGATCTTTTTTGAAGTCATTTTTCTACGGAATTATTTTCAGATCTTTAGTCATTTAAATCCAGCTTTGTTTGAAATTCCTTGATTTCTGTCTATCTAAAAGGCGTTCCACGTGTAGAACCGAAAGTTCTTCAAGGGTTTGTATCATTGCCTGATGATTGTGAATACGTCAAACTATGTTAGCAATATATGGTTTTCAATTCTGTGTTACACTGACATATATATATATATGTGTGTGTGTGTTAAGAGAATATATGTGCCTGATTATGTACACGCATCCACAATCATGTTGTTTTAGATGTCAATTTTTCATAGACGGTTTCAGTCGTTTATCTTTTATATAAAAATCTTTTATGGACTTCCCTGATTTTTTTTTCACTTCTAGAATATCACATTTGTACCACATTTTAAAAAAATCTGTTTTGACATATCATTTTTTTAAGTTTACATTATTATTATTATTATTATTATTCCTGATACTACTACTCCTCACCCCCTGATATCAGTGTCCGATCTTCTTTCTTATGCACGCAACAAAAACTCCGATCCATCATTCAACTCATTTTTCTACCATTTACAATTTTTGTTTTTACTCTTTTTTTTTCCACATCTTCTCCTCGCTTTTTCCACCGAATTCTTCGACTTCTCCTTATATGTCTTCCACATTCTTTCCATTGTTATTTTTTTTATTTATATTTTTTTACTATGCAGCACGCCACAAGCACGTACTTCCTGAGAAAACTGACACTAAATTTTCGTAAACATTCATCGACTTCCTTCGTAGACTCTTTTCTTTTCCAAATATTTTGAATTTTGCTTTATCTTTTTTTTTTTAGGATTTTCTTTACAAATATCTCTAAATGATACCAGCAACACAGCAGATATTCATTCGTGATTTGGCTGTTCGAAAAATAATGAATGATTTTTGAATTGAAAATTTACATTTAGTCTTAAATTAATGAATTTAAGCAGTGTTTTGATCAATAAAAAAATTCAACCCTGAAAACCGATGAATTATTTTCATCGATTAATAAGACTATCTATACCTGTATCTTAAAACTCTAAAGGTTTTGATATCAAGACATTTTTAAATGCACTTCCGATTTATTTTGTAGAATGGAATAATATGGGGAGCTTGAAAAGTGTTCAGAGGATTGAAAAAAAATTGTAGTCACTGGTATAAAACTATAGCTTGGTCCGGTTTCCAGTATCATACAATGTTTAATGTTTGCACGGCTCCAAATGTAGTACCATTGCTTGGTCGTAAGTTTTCAGGGTCGAATCCTACGTCTAGATGTGCTGTGGGTTTTCAGGATCGAAGCCTGCGTCTTGCTGGGCCGTTGATTTTCAGGCTCGTATACCGCGTCTGAGGAACCAAATGTAATACTATGCTCTGGGGTCGGTTACTATTTGTAACACTATAGTTTCTTTTTTCTTTAAGATTAGTTAGCAAACAGAGTTCGTTTCGTTTTCTTAGTTGATTTTCTTTATTGCGTGTTTTATTGGGATTTGAGTTCTTTTTGCATATTTTTCTTTGATTTTCTTCGTTATTTCTTTCCTTTAATGTTCAAATGTATTGCAAAAGTATTTTTTTGTTTGGGTTTTATGGCATATCAGCCTTTGTAGGTTATTTCGTGCCAAATCTATTTCATAATAAATAAACAGTTCTATTTCAAACAATTCAGTTTAGCATAAGTACACAGTTTAATTGTCAAAAACATTTCTATTTCAAGCTATTCAGTTTATTCAAACAGTTCTAATTCAAACAATTCAATTTAGTGTAAGTATAGTTTTTTAAATGTCAAAACAGTTCTATTTCAAACAATTCAGTTTAGCACAAGGAAACGTTTCAACTTAGGATAAATACGCAGTTTAAATATCAAAACAGTTCTATTTCAAGCAATTCAGATTTGCATAAGTACACAGTTTAGTTCTATTTTATCCATAGATAACACCATACAGCTCCAAGCCAGAGGATCTGGGAGCGATAGCAATGAAGGGGCACTCTAAAGCTCCAACATTACTGGAAGCTTGCCATCAGATTGTTTTTTATCATATCAGGACACTCGTTGGTTTTTTTTACCCCTCTGCATAAGTGCAGTCGGTGTATTCTACAGCCCAAATTTTAAAAGTAGTTGTATAAGATAATTCATATTCCAAATTAGCTTTTATTCTGTCTATTCTTGCAAATCATTGTCTGTTCTTATAATTACTTGAGTGTCAGGACTTATACATCATCTTCATATTTCTTCTTCAGTGATCCATTTTTCCTTCAGTTCCATCATTGTCCAGTTTAGGAAGGATCCAAAGTATTTTACCAGGGAGACTAAGAAATATTCATCTGTTTGAGTTTCTGCTGATGAGTTTGTTTTCAAATAATGATTTGTTCTACGGAGGTATTCCTTTATGACTTTTTCCTCATTTGTATTTGCTCAATTAAGTCAGCGTCTAATATTCTAATGATATAAAAGGTATTTAGAGCTTTATTTTTCTCCGAATGTTTTCCTGATGAAATAGTTCTATTCATTCTATTGTTTTCCTGTTACTCATTCTAAGCCTTGCACATTTATCAAATCTAACATCTATTCCTGTATTTTAACGGAATATTTTAACGAGGTGTATGAAGTTGTTTCACCTTTCTTCTTAAATTCTGGGGAGAAATTGTTACATCATCCATATGAGTAGGATTATTAATTATTTCTTATGAGTTCCTAAATCTATAACTTAAAAAAATATGTTCTTATATAATTTAGTGATAGCGTAGCTATGACGTATTCTGGTGGCGATAATGAGTCTCCCTGAAAGACGCCTATTTGAATTTTAACTTCTGCTTGGCTTTGGTCTCCAGCTGATCCTCTCTTAGCTTTTCCCTAGATTGCGTGATGAAGCCACTATGATTTCTAAAACATTTTATTACACAAGCATCGTGGAATCATGTCATATTTCTCCCTATTACTGTTCTGAATTATTATCATTATTATTATTAACACTTTAAAAGTTTTTAACGTTACCTTCTACCATTATTATCATTACTTTTTACAAATCTTACATACCGCCTGCCTAATGGTCTTTCACTAGAGTCTGAGTAACGGCAAGTCTCCTTAGGTCTCCAGGACTCTTCTTAGTATTCTGGCCGAACTCGATGATGCTGTAGTTTGGAGGTCACAAATTTCCAACTCTTCCAGCCTCTTTTCCAAACTTTTGGGGGCCGTTTCAAGGGCACCTACTACAAATGGTATCACCATCACCCTCATATTCTACAAATTTCTAAATTATCTAGCAAGGTACAAATCATTGTTATTATTTTACTCTTTGGAGTTTTCACTCCAGCATTAGCTAATGGTTTTTCACAAGAGTTCAAGTGACAACAAGTTGTTTATCTTCGATGATCTTGCGAGAAGAAGTGATTTTAATGTAATATTGACCGTAAGTGACAAAATCAGTAAGCCCAGTCGGGTGGAGCTGTAGAATACACAAACTGCTTCTCTGCAGATGAGCAAAACCGCACTCCCACAAACAAGTGTGCTGGATATGACATTAAACAATCAGAGGGTGAGGCTCCAGTAGCACTGGAGCTTTGAAGACTGTGGAATTAACCTTAATTCCCATTACTCCCAGGTTCACTCTGGCCCAGAGAGGTAGCACCTGATAGGGTTCTATCAATGCGTCAAATAGAACTGTTTGACATTTAAACTGAGTGCAAACAAATGACGTATGCTAAGTTAAATTGTTAGAAATAGAACTGTTTACTCATTTAAGTGTGTATTGACAAGTTGCGAGTGTTTAATTAAATTGTTAATGATGCATAGGAATACTTGAAACCATTTAACTGTGTGCAAATGAATTAGAAATATTGAATAGAATGCTTAGTGGTAAATAACAATAATTGTAACCATTTCATGTGTGCAAACAGATGATTAATATTGAAATGAAATATTAGTGTTACATAGCAATAATTGAACCATTTAAATGTGTAGAAACAGTAGCAATATTAGTGTATAAAGAAATTAATTCTAACTCGTTTAAAATGAAATTATCGACTAACTATTCTCTTACATATCATGTATATCCTATTCAAATGTGTGTAAACAAATGACTAAATTTAAGTTGTTAGTGTTACATAACAATACTTGAAACCATTTTATTGTGTGTAAACAAATGATTAGTCGTAAATAGAATTATTCGTATAAGATCGAAATTCTTGAAACCATTTAACTGTGTTCAAATAAATGAGTTCAGGCTCGTTGAAAAATGTATTTACCAAATGTTTACAAATCATATATTTAATATACGTATGTTTAAAACAGGATTTGATATTAAATAACCAACAACGGTTATAAAAGGAGGTGCCTGTGGTGTAATGGTTATCGTTGCAGGAAATGGACTAGGCAACACGAGTTCAAATCCTGGACGAGACTGATTGTATTTCACATAGCACTAATACCCTTGGGAAAGGTATGAATCCAATTATTCTCCCTCCAGCAATGGGTAAATAGTACGGCAGACAGTTCATCAGCTTTGATGCGGCAACTAGTTTAGGAAAAGGAAAACTCTGAATTCAAACCTGTTAAACTCCGCTTAAAAATGACCTTGTGTCAATCAGAGGTGTTGGTAAATATGGATATGCTATAAAATCAAACCAAACCAAGAAAAACAGTCTTTGGTTATTCACGTTGAAATAAGTAAATATATTTAAAAGACAAAATAGTTAACCATGAAGCTATGGTATATACACAAGAAAACCAGACACATTAGAGTTTTAGTAATTTTTCCCGGATTCTTATCGTATCTCTGCTTCTGTTCCTTACTTTTTTTTTTAAATGTAGCCTTAAGAAATTTTTGGACGGTAGGGAATGTCCCAATAATTATAAAGATAAAAGATACTAGAGTAATCTTTTGTACTTGAACATTTTTTTCTTTATGGCTACAGCTTAATGTTTTTTTTTTCTTTCTTTTATTCCTTTTCTACTTAATTAAACCTGAGTTTCCACTCGCTTATGGCTATTAGTTTTATCTTCATAGTTTTCATATCTTTCCGACGTTTTTCTTACTTTACTTCATCTGCTTCCTAAAAACTCAAGTTTTTTTTTTTCAAGCGTCCTCCATTATTTTCTGAATACGTCGTAGCTGAACTAGTTTTTGCCCTATTTTTTGCTCTCGTGAAGTTGACCCATGTTATTGTTCCTAAGTCTTCTTATCATTATTATTATTTTACTCTTTTGAGAGTTTTTAACTCCAGGAGTCTGAGAGACAGCAAGCCTCTTTAAGTCTCCAGGACTCTTCTTAATATATCAGCTGATCTCAACAATGCTGTAGTTTAGATGGTCTCCATTCGTCCTCTTATTTCCAAGTCCTCCAGTCCCTTTTCCAATCCTTTGGTGACTGTAGCTAGTGTAACAAATACGATTGGTATCAGCGTCACTTTCATGTTTCATAGTATTTTCAGTCCTCTAGCAAGGTCTAGAAACTTATCTCTCTTTTCGTTTTAATCTCAAAGTCCCTGAAAGTTTTATAAATCTCATTGTCTAAGAGATTGTACATATACAGTGGCATCATCCCTGGTTTGTGGCTGATGAAGACAGGGTATTAGACGTGTTCTCATACGTTTTAGGCTAAGATAAAAAAAATGTAAATGTCATAGATTAATTTAAGTCTTTTGCTCAATTCCGAGTGGATCCCCTTTACCGTCCAGTCGTGTCTTTTTTTGTAACCTTCGTGTTCCAGTTTGGTTTGGTTTGGTTTATTGGGTTTTATGGCATATTAACCCTTGTTATTTAACGCCAAATCCATTTTTATGTAAATAATCTGTTCTTTTTAAAACAATTCAGTTTAGCGTGAGTACACAGTTTAATTGTGAAAAACATTTCTATTTCGAGCTATTCAGTTTAGTATAAGTACAAATTTTGTTTACACACAGTTACATGTCAAAACAGTTCTATGTTAAACAATCCACTTTAGTGTAAATACAGTTTCAATGTAAAAAAAACAGTTCTATTCGAAATAATTCAGTTTAGCATAAGTACGGTTTAATTGTCAAAAACATTTCTATTTTAAGCTATTCAGTTTAATCAAACAATTCAGGTTAACATAAGTATGCCGCTAATTCTATTTACCCCATAGATAGGGTCTTCTCAGGTGCTACCACGCTTGATCAGAGTGGACCTGGGAGCAATGGCAATGAAGGGGTGCTCCGTATTTCCCCTCACCATCAGACTGTTTAATGTCATATCCAGGACACTCATTGGGGGGGTTACCCCTCTGCAGAGGTGCAGTCAGTGTATTCTACAGCCCCAGCCGACTGGGCAAGTAGGCGAGTTTATTGAATTTACTCATTACATGGTTTATTGTTCTGTCTCTCTCTCTCTCTCTCTCTATATATATATATATATATATATATGTGTGTGTGTGTGTGTATTCTAGACACTAACTAAGGTATCATTTACATAGCAAAATGATCATGTTATTCCTTGCAAGTAATAAAATTCTACATTATAAAAGCTTATATAGCCATGACTCAAGAAACAGCAAGTTTAAATGAAACCATTATTTTCACTCGCTGCAAGGTTTTCGCGCCCTTTCTTCAGTTTTTATTTCCATCTTCTTTGCTTCTCCGAGGGTCATTCAATAGATAAGTGGAATTTTTCCTCTGGAGTTGGAAATAAGAACCACTATTTACCCTGGCATCTTTTTTTTAAGGAAATCAATAACGAGAGTTACTTTCCTGTCCCTATACGCTATCAGCATGCCCTTCTTTACAGAACGATGCACCAAGAACATTTTCTTGTCAAGTCGGCTGGGGCTGTAGAATTCACTGACTGCTTCTCTGCAGAGGAGTAAGATCCCCACAACCACCAACGGGCGTCTTGGATACGACACTAAATCTGCTGGTGAGGATTCAGTAATGTTGGAGCTTTGGGGAATGCGGAGTACTCCTTTATTGCCATCGCTCCCAAGTCCACTCTGGCCTGGATTAGTAGCACCTGATAAGGTCGTATCTATGGGTCAAATAGAACTAAACAGTTTACTTATGCTCAACTGAATTGCCTGAAATAGGACTGTTTTGACATCTAAACTGCGTACATATGCTAAAGTGTATCGTTTGAAATGGAACAGTTTTTTTTGTATGCTAAACTGAATTGTTTAAAAAAGAACGGTTTTGACATTTAACTGTGTGCAAACAAAAACTATTCTAAGTCTAAATTGAATCGTTGGAAATAGAACTGTTTAATATATAAAACTGGATTTGGCATTAAATAACCTATAATGGCTGGTTTGGCATAAGACCAAACTAAAATATTTACTTTACAAAGAGTCAGTGTGTTTCCATTCAATGGAATGTCTTTTGGACTGTCTCGTTGAGACAAGTCCGTGTTCAGCCAATTTGTAAAGAATCTTCTTGTCTAAAGCATACATTTCCATGCACAGCACACGCATGAATTCTTATTGGCCACAATGTTTTAATAACGGAGCTCTGTTTAAGACCTTGAGTTCTCTGATTTAGCATCATTTTAAATAGACTCAAAACAAATATTTTTACAGGATTCAAATAATCTAAGATGACCAGTCAGTGAGAGTCAACAAAAAAGAACAGAACTTGCTGAATAGAGGACTTTGTCATCCCGTAAAACAGTAAAATTAAACGAAATCAAAAAGAGAGATAAGTATCTAGACCTTGCAAGAGAAAAAATATATAAAGCATGAAGATAATTATGATACCAGTTGTAATTAGTACCCTTCAACCAAGCCCCAAAAGGTTTGGTAAAGAGATTGTAAGATTAAGAGATAAGAGGACAAGTGGAGATCATCCAGACTACTGCATTATTACGATCGGCCAGAATACTTAGAAGAGTTCGGAAGACTCCAGTGAAAAGCCAGCAGCTAACGCTCGTGTTAAAAACTCTCAAAGGAATAAAATAATTCTAATTTCGTCTTAATTTTCTCTTCCGTTTTTATTGTTCATCTTCAAATGTTTGCTTTTGTATTTATTTTTGTTCTTTTTACTCTTTTTTTTTCACTGTCTTTATTTTTCTTTTCCTTCTCTACAATCTTTTTCTTTTTTTCTGTCATTGTTCACTTTTCTTCTTCTTCTTCAGGCTTTTGCTGTTTTATCTTTCTTCTCTTCAAGGATTATTCTCTCTATCTTTTACTTTCAGCTTAATTTTTTTCACTTTATTTCCATTGCAAACTTCTCATGTCATCGTCATCATCATGTCGTGCCGCTAGCACGGATATCCCTGACCCTCTCTCGCCACTTCTCCCTATCATTCATCGCTTTTGGCAGGTCTTCAGGGTTACATCCCGTATCTTCATATAGCTGTTGTATGTATGTTCTTGCTGGTCGTCCTGCTTTTGCTCGGCCATATGTGGGGGGTCCATAGGAGTACATCACTTATGAGCTCATCCCTGCTCCTCCAGCAGTCTCTTGCGTGCCTAGTTCGGCCAACTTGGATAGTTTTCGTGATGGGGGGCAGGTGGCCGTATAATTGGTGCTTTTGGGGGCGTTTCCGCCAGGACTTGTTTAATATTGCTCACAACATTCTTGTGTAGTTGCCGTCTAGCTTCTTCTCCAGCCGTTTTGTTTGCGTCCAAGTAGTGCATCCATACAACAGTATCGATACGACTGCGTTTCAATTTATCGGTCAGGTCTGATTTCAATATGACTGATAGCTTATGGATAACTGCCCATGCCTTCGTTAGCCGCCTGTCGATGTCTTTTTCGGTTGATGAGAGATTCTTTTTCTTCTTCTTCCTCATAGTTATGATATATCTATTTTCTTCAGTTACCTGCACTTCTATTTTCATCTTTTTGACAATCTCCCCTTTTTTTTGTTTCATTATTTTTTGTCGCAACTTTTTTCCTTTCTATATTTAGTTATCACTCTTAAAATCATATGTTTTTTTTTCCTACATCAACCTTTTTGCTCAAGTGGTATTAAGGTGCCCCTTTTTAAAGGAATGTCACCAGGCGTTTGTGTGGGTTACTGTCCTGCACCTGGTTTCAACAAAAAAGTCCATGTGCAATACTTGCACGTACGTGGGGGACTCGACAAATATCAGGATTACGAGGATCATTAAATAAGCTTCCAGACTTTTTTCGTATGGGCACTTTCATTGATAGTACACATGAAACTCTATTCCCCTTCGAAGTAATCTCCTCCAGTTGCAATGCACTTGTTGTACCCTTCTAACAACTTCTACAAGGCCCCATCGAACTCCTCTTGTGTGATCGTGTCAATGACCTTCGTCACAGCCTCTTTCATCTCCTCAATTGTCTCATAACGACAGCTTCTGAGCTTTGGGAATAACCAAAAGTCATAGGGAGCAAGGTCTGGACTATAGGGAAGCTGAGGAACTGTCTTAATGCCCATCTTGTGAAAAGGATGGAGTTGTAGACTGGTGCATTGCCCTGTTGGAAATGCCACTGGCCCGATTAGAAGAATGCTGGCCTCTTCCCTAGGAATCTCATCCTGAACTCCCTTAAAACCTCAACATAGTAATCCTAACCCTTTGGCCAACTCGGTTGTATTGACTTCCTTACTCCTCACACACCTCTCATCATCCTTCACAGACTCCCTGCTTTCCTTGAATCTCTTACGCCACTCAAAAACTCATGCTCAATTCATGCAAGATTGTCGAAAAGCAGTCTGAAGTATTCCATACATTTCTGTGGCATTTTTCCAAGTTTAAAACGGAATTTTATTACATATAGTTCTTCTAAAGTGTCCTCACGTCCAGATTGCATTTTTGAAATTCAGCAGCTGTGACAATCAGGCTTTAGTAGGGTGTATTCCAATTGCTGCTGTAGCTGTTCATTTGAACGTGAAATTATAAAAATTGGTCAGTCATCTCATATGATGTATAGCAATAACCTACTGAATTTTCAAGAGTCTACGACAATTTTAAATGCCCGTACAAAAAAAAGTCTGGAAACTTATTGAATGCACCACGTAAGTTGTACGTCTTCTAAAGACATCTTTTCTTTTTTTTATCTTTTCATCTTCAAACTTTGATTTTGTCTTTGTTTTCTTCACTTTCTCTTTTTTATGTCTTTTCTCTCTTCTTCACACTTTTTTTTCTCTTATTTACCTCGTTTCCTTTACCGTCTTTTCAAATCCATCTTTCTATGTCATTTCTCTCACAGTTTCATTTAATTTTTTTCCTTCTTGCAAATCGTTATTTTTTTCGCCTTGCACAAACGTTTACTATTTTTCCTCGAATAATTATTATCCGGTTATTCTTCTTTCTCCTGTTCGTCCATTTTTTCTAATCTATTCATATTTCTTCCTCCCTCTCTTTGATTTTATTTCCATTATCTTTTTTCTCATCATTTATCCATCCCCCATTATACTACTTACCCTCTCTTTAAAATTCTCCCCATATTGTGTGTATGTTTCTACCATCTTTAACCTTTTTGCACTCAGCTACTAAATCAAGTTTGGTTTCTTGCTCTGAGGCATCTTGTAAAGACACCTCACCAGTCCCTTTTATATCTACGTATCCCTTAGCTACAATCACCTGACCCGCTTTCTCTCTATATGTCTTCACTCATCATTCATCCACCCTCTTCAATAAAGAAACAATAAAAGGAATATGATCACCTCACTGTGGGCGTTTGCCAATATCCAACAGGTAAAATCGTCTTAATCATTCTGTTCATTTGTCCTCGAGGAACGAGATCTTGTCGCTGCCAAATAGATATTATCGCTTGCTCTTTAAACAATTTTGACTAATTTTATAACATCTTCAACATATAAACTACTGCGCATCATTTTCAAGCGCACAAAGAGAGAAAAAGCATAGAAAATAGAGTGCTGTACTTGATAAAACTATTTCGGAAACTGTAAAATATTCGGCGATACATGAACCAATAAAAAATGTTACACTCTCAAATTTATTGCATCTTTAGCAGTACCTACCGCAAAGAATTTCAGTTCTTCATGAGTCTCCTAATGTACACATGAAATAATTTGACTGTGCAAAAATTCCCAGCATATTTTACTTCTTAATTCTCTCTCTCTCTCTATATATATATATATATATATAGAGAGAGAGAGAGAGATACAGAGACAGAATTAAATGCACACTTAGTTTAGGTTTTATGATATATCAACCTATGTAGGTTATTTAATGCCAAATCCATTTTTATACAAATAAACTATTCTATTTCAAACAATTCAGCTTATCGTAAGTACACATTTTAATTGTCAAAAACATTTCTATTTCAAGCTATTCAATTTAGTCAAATAGTTCTATTTCAAACACTTCAGTTTGGCATAAGTAAAGTTTCAATGTCAAAAACAGTTCCATTTCTCACAATTCAGATAAGCATAAGTACATAGTTTAAATGTAAAAAAAAAACTATTATGATCAAGTCAGTTTAGCATAAGTATGCAGTTTAAGTATCACAACAGTTTTATTTCTAGAAATTCAGTTAAGCATAAGTAACCAGTTTAGTTCTATTGGACCCATAGATAGGACTATCAAGTGACCATTCAGGGCTAGAGTGAACCTGGGAGCAATGGCAATGAAGCTCCAGCAATAATGGAACCTCCCATCAGATTGTTTAGTGTCATATCAAGGACACAAATTGGTGGAAGGGTCTTATCTCACCTCACTGCAAAGAATCAGTCGATGTATTTTACAGCCCCAGCCGCCTGATAAAAAAAGTGAATACACACTAGAATCTTAGACTTAAAATATTAAAAATAAGAACGCCCTACTCTTTTGCACATGACGAATCTCTTAGACTTTCACGTCTGTTGGAAAAACTAGGAATACAAATGGACATTAAATAGAATAGTAAGGCGCGTTTGCCTGTTTCACAATGGATATTCTGAAAAATAGATAATCAACCTCGTCACATGTTCTCAAAATTTTCCAAAAAAAGAAGTTTAAGTTAAGTTATTTGTGTTAATGGCATATCAACCCTTGATGGTTATTTCATACCAAATTCAGTTTAAATATGATTTTTAAGAGAATAGTTTGTTGTTAACATGTTTAAACGAGCAAAAACTCTTTTGTTTGAACACAGGGAAAAGGTTTCAACTATTTTTAGTGTCAACTATATAATACAAATAATTCAGATTAATAATAATAAACAATCCGCTTTGACTCATAGAAGGTTCCCCAACAGGTACGACCACTTTGGGTCAGAGTGAACCGGGGAGTAAGAGCAATGAAGGGGTACACGAAAGTCCACAAAGCTTTAGGACTGCAGCCTCACCGTCAGATGATTTAGTATTATATCCAGGACTCTCGGAGGGGATCTTATGTTTAAGCAGAGATGCAGTTGGCATATTCTATAGTACCAGCCGACTAGCTACCGAAAGAAGAAAGAGAATATCATAACATACGAAAAAATACCAGATCTATTTCACTGAAATTATGTTGACAACGGCTTAAATCTTAGATTGAAGTAGCAAATCGATCGAAGCAAACAATTCAATAGCACACAGGATTTCTTTGTTGGCACGAGGTAACCGTTTTAAAAAAGTGAAGACAGTCGATTCAGATTGGATACGGTAGAACATTCTTGACTTTTCAGTTGAAGTTCAAGTTCCCTATTGACCATGTTGAGATATTTATCTGTTCATTTGAAATATAATGGCCGAGGGATTTCGTTTTATGTATCTTGCCTTTGGGTTTAGTTAGGCTGAGAACCTTTCGGCTCAGCACATGGGTTAGTTAGGTGCAAACTTGAGCAAAGGTGTTGACGCGCACGCGGGGAGGATGTGTCGTTCACACATATCAAAATAAAAATCCCAGATAGAAAGGTTGACCAGTGGATGTGAATGATGTCATACACCGGAAGTGCGCGCGGAGGATTTTGAAAAGAGTCAGTTGAGTTGAGTCTTGCGGTCCGAAGAAGAAGGGTGACTTTCGTTAGCTCGCAGTGGCCTTGTGGCGTGTGCCGCACGAAATGGGGGGCAGATGGAAAAGTCATCATAGAAAGATTGTGCATCTCTCTTCCTTATGTCGAAACCTTTAACTCAAAGGTAATAAAAGGTTTCGTACCTGAACTAAGAAGTCGTTACGTGTTTTTAGGGTTTCGGGATTCCTATGTTCTGTGATATATGTTATGAACATTCTATGTACGTTTCACATATCCGTATCTAGCTATGGTACACATTTAACTCACATCTTTCATGACTGAAATAAAATGTCATATAAAGAGGACGCATTTTCATTTGGCCTTTCTACGATGATTTTAAAATACATATAACCCAGCACTACAATCATGACACTTCACAAGCTCAGGTAGCCCAGTCGGCTGAGGTGGTGCTGCAAAATACACCGACTGATTCAGTACGTCCTGGATATGACACGAAACAATCTGAGGGTGAGGCTTCAGTAATGCTGGAACTTTAGGAAATGCAGAGTACTTCCTTCATTGCCATCACTCCCAGGTCATCTCTGGCCTGGAGTGGTAGCATCTGATAATATCCTATCTATGACACCTGCATCCTGTTTAGTTTAGTTACCATGTACATTTCCTTTTATTTTTGTTCCGTTTTCCCGACTTCTACCGATGCAATGACATGTCAAAGGGGATCTTTAAGTCAATATCCAACACAAGGCTATGGTTCTCATGGTTAACATACGTTTTATTATGAATTTCTTTTTTTTTTTTTTTGAGGTCATATCCCGATAAATCAAATATTCATTCATTATATCCTTGTATCCGTTTTTCGTGTTGAGATAAAATGCTGAATCTGTATCTAAAAGTCTCAGAATATTTCCCTCGAACAAAGGTTTGTGTTATAATCTGCAACGTTCGCACAATTTCTAGTGTGGACATGTTTTGCTCTGTCATAGATGCTTTTGAGATTGCTTGTATTCGTTAACGAATAAATTTGCAGTTACGTCTTCTTTAGAAAGACATTTGCTGTTTGTTTTGTTTTTCGAATTTTATTCCTATCCATGCTCAATATATCCTGGATACGTTGACTCGTAAGATGAATAATGTTTTATCTTGGTTCGGCCTAATTAATGAGTATCAAATTCACAGAAACAAAAACTTCTCTCAAGAAGATATCTCATACAATAATGAAACGGCAAATTAGAAGCTGATCCAGATATCTGAGCTTCCTTTCTTTAAGCCGTTAAACATGTGCACAGTTTTGCCTTGTTAGATGGGAAATTCACAATTGGTTTTGTTCCTTGTTCGCTCAGCATTTTAGTTAGTATACTGACACCTTTCAGTCGCACATTTCGAATTGATGTAATGGTTAACAAGCCAAACTCACAGATGAATTAGAATAGAGGAGTGAAATTAAACGTCTATTTCCTATGATCATAACTATAACACGGAGATGGATTATATATATATATATAATAAATAAGCTTTTTGCTTATGAGCAGCACATGGCTGTATGAAAGTGGTAACCAATATGACTAACTCATTTGTGAACGTTTGCTAGATTAACTTGCTATTATACCACCGAGGGGCCATATATATATATAAGTGTGTGTGTGTGTGTGTTTTACTATTGTAGAGTAATGGTTATTGTCACAGGGAATAGGCACAGAGACTCATGTTCAAGTTCTTGACGAGTTTGCTTGCATTTCACATATCGCTAATACATTTTGAAAGGTAGGAATCCAAGTATTCAGTCTTCAGTTATCGGTAAATTGTAGGATAGACTGTTTTGTAACCTTGGAGAATCCTGTCTAGAAAGAAAACTGAATTACATTACTTAGAGATTGACTTTATGTCCCGTCCTGGTCGTGCAGAGAGTTTGGATAAATACATATATTGGTGTGTGTGAGAGAGAGAGTTATTGTGGTTGTGTATGCGAGCGTTTTTGCATTTGGATGTGTGTGGGTGTTTGTGTGGTTGCGTGTATGTGGTTTTGTTTGTATATGATTGTGTGCTTTTGTGAGTAAGTGTGTGTTCATTTGTGTGGTTATGTGTATGAAAATGTATTCATTTCTTTTAAATGTCAATACAAAACACACACACACATATATATGTATATATATATATAAAATGCATGTGTGCGTGCGTGATTGTGAGTGTATAAGTACGTTTGTCTAAATATCTAGACGTGTGTGTGTGTTTGTCTACGCACTCTCACGTTTTTTCTTTTCTCTTTTCAATATATCTACATAAAGAAAAGATTATAAATGCGATATTCTTTATTCATTCATCAGAAAATTTGGTCACATGCTTCCTACTCTCTTGCCAGAATCAACAATTTTGATTAGCCTCGTTAACTTTCAATCGTTTATTTCATCCCAATCGTCGTGCATAAAATCTAATTCATTGAGTTGAAGTGTTGGTCAAGGAGAGGTTTTCTCATTAACCTTTTCGCACCTTTAAAGGGAATAGAAGTTAGCCTTTTGAACTCAGGGCAAGTGCTATTTAATAATACACTGTAGGCCCAATATTTCGACCCAAGAGAGATCTTATCAGATATTAATAATAAAATGAAAATTATAACAATCATTCACAGCCTCTTTTTAAAAAATCCAATAAGGAGGAAGCTTGAAATAAATATGTTCTGATGTGTGTGTGTGTGTGTTGCTCGATTTATAGTTAATCCCGATTTATTAAAGAATCACCCAACTTAGTATGTAACAGGTATTACTGTTTAACTTCGGTGATATAACAGTTTGGTTTGTTGAGTTTTATGGCATATCAACCTTTGTAGGATATTTAAGGCCAAATTCATTTTTATGTAAATCTGTTCTATTTAAAACAACTCAGTTTAGCATAGGTACCGTTCAATTGTCAAAAACTTTTCTATTTCAAACTATTCAAGCAGTTATATGTAACAATTCAGTTAAGTGTAAATACAGTTTTAATGTTAAAAAACCGTTCTATTTAAAATAATTCAGTTAGGCATAAGCACGCAGTTTAAATGTAAGTACGGCTAAATTGTCAAAAACTTTTCTATTTCAAACTATTCAAGCAGTTATATGTAACAATTCAGTTAAGTGTAAATACAGTTTTAATGTTGAAAAACCGTTCTATTTAAAATAATTCAGTTAGGCATAAGCACGCAGTTTAAATGTAAGTACGGCTAAATTGTCAAAAACATGTCTATTTTAAGCTATTCAATTTACTCAAACAATTCATCTTAGAATAAGTATGCTGTTAGTTCTATTTAACCCATAGATAGGGACCTATCAGGAGCTACCACTCCGGGCCAAAATGGAACTGGGAGCGATTGCAATGAAGGGGTACTCCGTATTCCCCAAAGCTCCAGCATTGCTGGAACCTCACCATCAGATTGTTTAGAGCCATATCTAAGACACTCGTTGGTGGGGGGGTTACCCATCTGCAGAGAAGCAGTCGGGATATTCTACAACCCCAGCCGAGTTATATAACGGGAACCGAGGCTTTTAGTGTGTCTTGATAAAAAAAAAATCCCATATCCTACTAGTTGCTTCTGAGTCACAACATTTTTACATTCTTATAAATATCAAATTTCATTTCTTGAACATTAATTATACAAAAAATCGTCTGCTCCCTCTACAAAAGTATGACTTCGATATATTTGCTCAAAAATATCAATATTTTAACTATTTCCCCAAGAATAATCTGAAAAAAGAAAGAATAAAGTCAACAAAGATGAGAGGCAGCTGCTTTGTTGCAACAATTTTGAAACAGCTGCTACATTTTTCTTATCATTATCAGCATCTCGAAATAAATATTTCCTTAATTTCTCTATTTACTCACGTGTTCATCTCTGTTGAAAGCTTGATTAGGTTTCTGCTTCTTTGTTTTGTGACATAAAAGCCTTCGTGACTTATTCAATGCCAAAGTCAACCGTGTAGAGAGATAGTTGTACTGTGATTTAATCCATTGCTGGGCGGATAAGAAAGTTTATCATATTTACCAACCCCTCCGCTCGGGCATGATATGAAACAAGGTCGATTTTTTAAGCGGAGTTTAACAGGTTTCAATTCAGAGTTTTCCTTCTCCTAAACTAGTTGCCTCACCAAGGCTGAAGAACACAGTCTGCCCTACTATTTACCCATAGCTGGAGGGAGAATAATTGGATTCATACCTTTCCCAAGGGTATTGGTGCTATATGGAATGCAATCAGTCTCATCCAGGATTTGAACTCGTGTCACCTTGTCCATTTCCTACGACAATAACCATTACACCACAGGCACCTCCAAATTTGCATTTATATAAATATACATATATATATATATATATATATATATATATATATATATCCAAAAGAGACAGAATCTTGACGCTGACTACGCCGATGACATAGCGATACTGGCGAATACACCCAACAAGGCCGAAACCCTACTACATAGTTTGGAACGAGCCGCCGCAGGCATTGGCCTCCATATCAATGCACACAAAACTGAGTATATGTGCTATAATAAAACAGGCGACATTTCCACACTAGGCGGAACCTCTCTGAAACTGGTAAACAAGTTCATCAACCGAAAAAGACATCGAAACGCGGCTAACGAAGGCATGGACAGCTATCGATAGGCTATTGATCATATGGAGATATGACCTGTCTGATAAAATGAAACGCAGCGGATTCACTACTTGGACGCCAACAAAACGGTTGGAAAAGTAGCTGGATGGCATTTACACAAGAATGTCGCAAGCAATATTGAACAAGTTCTGGTGGCAACACCCCACAAGGCACCATCTATACGGCCAACTGCCTTTCATCACGAAAACTATCCAAGTTAGACGAACCAGACATGCAGGACACTGCTGGAGAAGCAGGGACGAGCTAATAAGTGATGTACTCCTATGGACCCCCTCATATGGCCGAGCAAAAGCAGGACGATCAGCAAGAACATACATACAGCAGCTATGTGAGGATACGGGATGTAGCCCTGAAGACCTGCCGGAGGAGATGAACGATTGAGAGAAGCGGCGAGAGAGGGTCAGGGATATCCGTGCAAGCGGCACGAGATCATGATGATATCATTGGTTTGGTTTTATGGCATCTCAACCATTGTACTTATTTAAAGCTAAATTCTCTTTAT
Source organism: Sepioteuthis lessoniana (assembly GCA_963585895.1). NCBI lineage: Eukaryota > Metazoa > Mollusca > Cephalopoda > Myopsida > Loliginidae > Sepioteuthis > Sepioteuthis lessoniana. The sequence goes on from OY757912.1 coordinate 106,277,352, forward strand.
ACATATAGTTATATTAGATATACGAGTTGTTCCAAGTATTGCTATGTATAACTAAAAATTCATTTACACACAGTTAAATGATTCAACTGTTATATTTCAAACAATTCAATTTAGAATAAGTCATTTGTTTGCACTCATTTTAAGTATCAAACAGTTTAACATATAGATAATACCCTTATCAGAAGCTACAACTCCGGGGGTCAGAGTGAAGCTGGGAGCGATGTCAATGAAGGTATATTACGCATTGTCTAAAGCACCAGCCTCATCATCAAATTGTTTAATATCATATCCAGGACAAAAGTTGGGTGGGGAGTCTTACCCCTCTGCGGAGATGCAGTCAGTTCACATTCAACAACCTCAGCTGACTAGGCTAAACTATATAATTAGAGTGTTTCCAAATGATCCTGGAGAGCGGGATTCAATTCCAGGTTGAGTCATACCAAAGACTCAAAAAAATGGTACTTGGTGCCGCTTTGCTTAATACTCAGCATTATGAGGTACGGATCAAGGGTATAGTGGAGCAATCAAGGGAAAGTAATAGTGCCCTCCCCTACACCTCAGTTTAGTTGCTATTGAAAAGGGAGCCTTAGGGTCACCCCCGATTAAAGTTGCCAACTTATATGAGAATGTGTGGAAAGGTTTTCAAATATAACAAACAACTTCATCGAATCAAGAATTTTCAGCACCCTTAATATATATATATATATATATATATATATATATATATATATATATATATATATATATATAGTTTCCTTTATTTATGTCAAGTGGTGCTCATTATTGATGATTGGACATATAAAGTTTGACTTGTTTAGAGACAGCGTCAGCAGAGTCATTGAGGGGGTTTATAATATTATACTCCCCATTGGAATCATCGTAAGTTAGGTCATCAATGGTCCAAAAGATTGGGGTTCAATCGCAGGTCAGGTCATACCAAAGACTCAAAACATAAATAGTTCTTGATGCTTCTTTGCTTAACACTCAGCATTATAATCTAAGGATCAAGAGTAAGTGGAGCCATCCAGGGAAAGGAGTAGCACCCTCCCGTATACCTTGATGTTGTAGCTATTGAAAAAAGAGCTTTCGGGTCAATCTCAACAAACATATATTCGTTTTATATAAAAAGAAAAAGAAAAATTCACATCTTTGGTGTCATGGATGTTCTTAAGTTGACTCCGGCGGAAGCAATATAAGAACACCCAAATAATTTTTTCATTTAACATCTGATGATGATAATCATGACCAGAAATGAATTCATGACACAAAAGAAGTCACTTTTATCATTTTTATATAAAAAGAATTTTTTGGCTTTGCATTTTGAGTTTTTGTGTATTTTTAATCCCAAACTAAGTATACGTCGATAGATGTTGACATTGAACACACAAATTGGTTACTCCTGCCACTCGGATTATATATATATATATATATATATATATATATATATATATATATATATATATATATATACACATACACACACACACACTAATTAATACTTAAGTACATATTGTCTAATATTTTCAAAAATCAGATGGATTATGGATACTGATAATAAAAGACATGTTTGTTCATATATATATATATACCGGCCATTAACCGAATGTGTATGAGTATAGGGTTCGCCAGTGGTCCGGAAGACCGAGGATCAATCCCAGGTCAAGTCATTCCAAAGACTCAAAAATGGTACTTTAGGCTGCGTTGCTTAACACTCAGCGCCATAAGGTAAGGATCAAGGGTAAAGTGGAGCAATCCAGGAAATGGAGTTGCGCTCTCCCCTACACCCTCATGTAGTAGCTATTGAAAAGGAAGTCTTTTGGGTCACCCTCGACTAAAGTCGCCAAAAACCTTTGTTTATATATATATATATATATATATATATATAGTGAGAGAGATTTATAAGTGAATACCTTCTTTTTTTTTTCTTTTGCTTGAAGATCGTACGAACGATTAGCTAGTAAAGATAGGTCTGTTTGTGTTTTCAAAATTGTTTTAATGCGCCGACCACAGGAACACACGTGCGTGTATGTCACCCATTACCTATAACAATAGTTTCTTGGCATCCAACTGATGTCATAAGGTTTTCTGAGTCATTACTTTGTCTGAATCCTCCGTAGATTTAACTTCCGCTATCTTATTATAAAGAAGTTATCAGCAATCAAATATGGTTTTACTGAGTAATGTCGACAGAAGAATTAATTTCCTGCTTTTTTTTTTCACCTCTTTCAATTACTGTTATTGTGCAAACCCACTGAAGACACAAGCCACTCCTTTTCCTTTTTCAATGTATTTTGTTATATTAGGATTATAAGAAGTATTCATTCATAATGAATTTCATAAATTTGTATGAGGTTCATTGACATTATTCGTTGATTATAATGTCAATAAAATATCACTTATATGAATACCCATTCGGCATATGTGAAAGGATTTGATAATCATTAATAAACATGGTGAGATATTCAAATCCGCGACAAAAGAAATTCTTAATTGGAGACGTTCTATGATTAAGATGAAATCGGCGCTGAAATATCAAGAGAAAACTAAACCTGAATCAGTTCCCTAAATCAGTCCACAAAATCTGATTGTCTTTTCCATCTAATACAGTTTTTTTTCTTATTTATCGAGTTATCTATCGTTGATCAGATTTCACGATCTGTCAGTGATATTTATCTGATTCAGTCTTTTCTATTACTTCTTTTCTTCTTTATCTGTTGAATCCAGTATTTTCTTCTCTATCAATCTATCTCTGTTCGTATCTATCATGTCTCATCTTCCTGTGATATTTATCTAATTTAGTTTTTTTTTTTCTATCAATATAACCCAGTCTTTTCTTCTGTATCTATCAACGTAATCCAATTTTTTTTCTTATCTATCTCATCATTCTGTAACGGAATAAATAGAATCATTTATAGGTAAGACGCTAGTTAGCCTGTACGCCTGTCTAATCAATTTGCTGCTACAACAACAACAAAAAATAACCTACATTTGTTGCCCGGGAAAGTAGTATTCCCTTAAATTAAGCTTATTAAATCATTAAATGCAAATCAATAACGAAGGCACACAGTCAACAGCGATTTGTTACCGTCAGATCCTTCCCTATTCAATCATTAGACCAAGTGATTAGCCAAAAACTAAGTTATGATGCACTAGTGACCGTGTTTTGGGTATCCTTAGTTATATATAGTCTAGCATCAACATTAAGCCCTATATATTCAGGACTATTGCAAACAGCATTAATCATATATAACGATTTTGAAAAGAGAGTAAAGTAAAAGTCACTTCATAAATTTATATATACAATTTGTTTATAGATAATTTATTTTATTTGATGGATGTTATATTTTGCAATTAGTTCAAAGTTGCTCAGTCGACTGCGGCTGTAGAATACACCGACTGCATCTCTGCAGAGGGGTAAGACGAGTGTCCTGATATGACACTAAACAATATGATAGTAACGTTCCAGTAATGCCGGAGCTTTGGGGAATAAAGGTGTACTACCTTTATTACCGTATCTTCCAGGGCCACTGTGGCTCGAAAGGGTCCTATCTATGGGTCAAATAGAGCTAAAATGCGTACATACGCTAAACTGAATTACTTGAAATAGAACTGTTTTTGACATTAAATCTGTACTTACGCTAAACTGAATTGTTTGATAAAGAACTCTTTTCACATTTAACTGTGTGTTGACAAAACTATACTCATACTAAAATGAATTGTTTGAATTAGAAGTGTTTGACTAAACTGAAGAGCTTGTAATAGAAATGCCTTTGACAATTACACTGTATTACAGCTGAATTGTTTGAAATAGAACTGATCATTTGTATAAAAAAATAGATTTGGCATTAAATAACCTGCAAGGATTGATATGCCATCAAACCCAAACAATTAGTTCAAAGTAATTTTTAAGAGCTAAACAAATGTAATCAAAAGAAAAAAATATTTACCTTTTGTAATTAAAACGTATTCGATTTTTGAAATGGAAGTTAATTTTGTTTTAAGCTTTATCAACCACACACACATATATGAAAGTGTCAGGGTGAACTTTGACATTGCTGGAGAAACAAATGACGATCTTCTATGGAAGTGTCAGAGTTGGCCAACCAGCAAGAACTTATTTCAGTAGTGGTGTGGGGTTTTGAAATCCTGCCTGGACCGGTGGATGATAGAAACGGATGGGGAGAGAAAGCTTTAAGGAATTCCATACAGTCACTATGACTTGATGATATATCTGGGAAGTGCCCTGCAAACTAGAATTTGAATGTGATAATGAACTGGACGTAATTGCACATTGCGCCGCTAGTTGTCGTGAGTTTACATTATTCAGAAGCGGTCTACCTCGTGGAATGGTTTTTAAATTGACTGATCTCTTTCATTTTGGCATTTTCTTGTGTTTGCAATCACACGAAGCAATTTCCACAACGGCTGATAAAAAACAACAGAACAGTGAGTGAGCGTGAAACGTTTGGTGGTTGCTGTTTTTTGTTTGTTTCTTTCTTTCTTTCACCAAGAATGGAAAACTGCTATGGATTTTGTTGAAATGCTTCAGGAATAGGAGGAAGCGTTTCATGAAACCCCCGAGGAGTATTCGCGTTTGAAACGTGATGAAATGTCACTTGAAGATCAAGAACGAACTGGCTGACGTTCAGCAAGCCGAAAAGGACAGAAATCTTGAAAAAAAAAAAACGAACAGGAGAAATTTGTCACGCTATCAATGAACATCTGAAGAGATATCTGAGGTGACTGTCATAGATTTCATCCCAGCAACTGTTAAACCAAGAATTGAAAATGGAACGTGTTTTCCAAGAATTCCTGGCTCGTCGTACACAGAGGATTTTTAAAAGTTGTTTAAATATGTTTGAGAGAACCAGTTAGAATAAAGCCTCGGTTTTATTCGAGTATCGAAGAATTTTCTGCCAAATAAAAAAAAAACACATCACGACAAGATATTCAGAAGGTAAAAATACTAAAAGAATACTTAGGCAATAACACTAATAAGATAATACGAGGAAAGTAATACCAATAAGGTATAAATATACTTATATGATATTATTTATAAAATACTGATAAGATAGTTATCATTAACAAGGCGTGGTGACAACACAGTTTCTCTTGATTTTCTGTCTATTTCTTGCAATCCGTCCTATCGGTCTTGGCAAGCCTTTAAGCGGGCACCCAGTGCTCACACAGAGCTGATAAACAGAAGGTTTTGCTGGTTGGTCAAAACCGTTGAAGTCCATTGGAGAACGTTGTGACCTGCATGTTTTACTTGACTGATTTGTGAAATCATAGAAAGTTGGCCGTACAGCAGTCGTTTGGGTTTCTGCTTTCAGGGCATCCCCGAAACATCACACATGATCCTGTCCATCTTGCTTTTTCTCCAGGCGTTTCATAAGAGTCGAACAGTGCAACCATACAGTAGTACTGACATGACTACCGCTTGAAAGAATCTTTCTTTTATTTAATCAAAGAGATACCAACACGATAAGATCCTAATACTGATAATATTTTAAGAAAACCTATGCGATAAGATAAGTTATCACTGATAATACCAAAACGGTAAGATACTTAAAAGATTATTATGGGAATAAGAAATAACACCAATATAATAAGATACTAATGAGACAATAATACTAGAAATATCAAGACTAATGATACCAATAAGATATGTTGGTTGATTGTGTTTTATGGTATATCAACCTTTGCTGGATATTTTTGGCCGAATCACACCAGCTGTGCAGCAACTTTCGTAAATATACGTTAAATAGATCGAATTTCTATATCTGGGCCGTAGGTAACAATTTAAGGAAGCTAGAGCTCATTTGTTTGAACCAGTTTAAAAAGTAATGCTATCAAACACTAAAAGTCTTACTTGTATATATTTAAATGGTTTTACGTATTGTTATGTAACTCTAACAATTCTATTTGATGTTACCTTCTTTGTACACAGTTAAATGATAAAAAAGTTCTAGTTCACCCATTGATGGGGCCCTAACATGTACTACCAATCTGGGTCAGACTGGAACTGGCAGTAATGTCATCGAATAGTCACGCCACATTCCCTGAAGCTCCAAGACGAAAGCTTCACCCATAGATTCAGTTTAATGTCATACTCAGGACACTTGTAGAGAGAGTCTTACCTTCCTGCAGAGAAGTCGAAATATTCTACTGCCCAGCCTAATGGGCTAAAATACTCATAAGATAATTAACCAATATATAAATCATCATCAAGTCACCTTGATAGTACAAAGTCCATTGACTTTCACTGACTCTATCCTTCCCTATCGTCTATCATTCTTGGCACTTCGTTTAGACTGTGTCAACACAGAGTTGATGCTATGCTAGTCAGTCAACCCTGGTGCGTACACATGTCAGAATCCATAGGAGAACGTTACAAATGAATTCGCCCTTACTTCACCAGCAGTCCTCAGCATGTTTCGTTTATCTAAATTGGATGATTTTTTGAAATGAGAAGTGGCCGTTCAGCTACTGTTGACTTGGACTGCTACTTCCAGGGTTTGTTCTCGACAACATGTAACATTCTGATGTAGCTCGTATAATAATGATAATATAACAATACTTATAATATATTAAAATAATAAAATATTGATATAATAATACTTATACAATATTTTTTACAAATATTTTCCTTTTGGAATCGACTATTTCATATGAAAAATATTTTGGTACATAATATCTATACAATTATCCAGTGTGTGTGTGTTAACGACACTTTCCCCTGCTTCTAAACTGAAAATTCATCTCAAGAGTAAGACTTGAGGATGAGGAATCATTAGAAAAAACGCTATAGAGCAGTTTGAGTCAATATCAGGGGGTCTTTGACGATTGAAAACTCGTGTTTTTCTATGCTAAAGGGACTTTTTTTTAGCAGAAATCTAAACTTTCTCTCCTTGTTCATTTCTATCTTGATAATTATACCTTCAGTAACAACAATATTTCAACAGGCCATATATATATATATATATATATATAACATTCATGAACATAACTGACGCATCTAGCAAACTGAATTAAAATATCAACTGAAGTTGCCTCTGGCAATTTAAGAACAGCCAATGACGTATCCATTCGGCTACAGTTCTGCTTTCCAAATACAAACTGAATTAGAATCACGAAGTTTTTATTTTTTCTGTAATTACCGTATATACCCGTGTATTAGTCGATTTGTGAGCGCTTAATTTTATATGATCATATGCTTGGTTTATATGTTATCGTCTAAATGAAAGTTCATATATATATATATATATATATATATATATACGTATGTTAGTTTAGCATAAAAATTGAGTCAACGGTACTTGACTTTGTTTACGTTATATATATATATATATATATATATATATATACACCCAAGAAGATACCTCTCTCAGTAGGCGAGAGTTGTAAAATGCACAGACATCTCTGCTGAGGGGTAAGACTTCCCCACTACGTGTAGCCTAGATATGACATTAAACAATTTGATGGTGAGGCTCTAGTAATGCTGGAGATTTGTGGAATGCGGAGTACCCCTTCATTACTATCTCTTCCAGGTCCACTGGCTCGGAATGATAGCCCCTGAAAGGGTCCTATCTATAGTTTAAATTTTAAATTTCTATTCATCCTGTGTGTAAACAAATGATTTATGCTAACTTGAATTATTTAAAATAACTGATTATTTAACTGTGTGTAAACAAAGGACTGATGTTTAATTGGATTGTTAATGATATTGTTGTATAGCCAGGAACAACTATACATACACATATTTTGCAGAAAGATATTCAACTCAATAAAGACGAGCGGACATAGTTCTTTAGAAAAATATACCTCTCACTTTATTGAAAGGTTTGTGTGTGAGAGGGAGTTGGAGACCGAACAAAAACTGCAACATATTGACCCCACAACCCTTCTGGCTATCATAGCCTTTCTTTGCCGTTCTCCTGCTCTGCTCAACCAGGGCCTGAGGGCCTTGCCTCTGCTGAGACATGCCTCTAATTCCAGCATCTTCTCTCCAATTGAATTGAAATTCCTGTCGCCGGGGTTATATAATAATTTGACGCCGACCTACTTCCTGCGAGCGTCACAATTTCGCACTCAATTTAACCCCTTGACAGTCAAGGTCACCCCTGTTCTCCTGATATCTTCGACCGGATGTACCTGTTATTTACACAGGTGCATTTCTTCTTTTAACAGCTTGGCCGGGTCGGAGGTCAATATGCAGCAATATATAGCAATACTTGGAATCATTTAACTTTGTTGACTCATGCTAAATTACATTGTTAGAAACAGAAATGTTTGATCATTTTACGATGTGGAAGCAAATGAGATATCTAATTGAATTTTTAGAGATACACGGCAATACTTGGAACTATTTAATTTTGTTGACTTATGTTTATAAACCATATATATTTTAGGAGGTACCCGTGGTGTAATGGTTATCGTCGTAGGAAATGGACACGGCGACACGAGTTCAAATCCTGGACGAGACTGGTTGCATTTCACATAGCACTAATACCCTTGGGAAAGGTATAAATCCAATTATTCTCCCTCCAGGTATGAGTAAATAGTAGGGCAGACTGGGTTCTTCAGCCTTGGTAAGGCAACTAGTCTAGGAGAAGGAAAACTCTGAATTCAAAACCTATTAAACTCCGCTTAAAAATCGACCTTGTGTCATATCCTGCCTGAGCAGAGGGGTTGGTAAATATGATAAACCATATATATCTAATATTTATAAAATTAACATAAATCGCGAGTCGGAAATCTACTAAAGTTTCACCTTATCAGGAAGTCTAAGCCCAACATGGGCTTAGACGTCCTGATGATCCGATAAGGTGAAACTTTAGTAGAAGATTTCCGACTCGCGATTTAAGTTAATTTTATAATTGGCTCCACTCGTGTTGAGCACTCTTGTAATTGTAGCATTGCAGGATTCGCGGAAGGTTTTAGTTTTCTTTTGACCAACTGACTGCGTATCCCTTGATTTTTTTCAAGGGGTCCGACGAGGTTGGCCTTTTCTTTCTTTTTGACCTATAATATTTTTTCTTTTTCCCCCGGGCGGTGATTCGATATACTTTTATCTCTTGTTCCTGGCGGTTTTTTTTTCTGGTATTATGAATGGTGGTAGATATTAGATTAGTAAATATATCTAATATTTATGTATAAACCGGATATGGCATTAAACAACCTACAATTGTTGAAATGCCTTTAAAAAAGAAATTATTCCGAGAATATAACAGTAGCAATCTCTTAGATGAATGAATGTTATACCTAATACTCCACAAGTCCTGTTGTAAAATATTCATTTAAGTGCCACAATAACACCAACAGAATAAAGCTACTGTGGTCGAGCTCTTGGGAGTGTGAAGTATGTCTTCATTGCCATTATTCACAGTAAACCTAGATTCTTTAAAACTGAGAGGGTCTCCTTTATAGATCAATTTAATCTATCTAAAAATTATTTGCATTCGTTAACAATACTTGATACTGAGTTTAAGATATTTGTATTAAAAAAGGACTTTAAGCTATAATTATGTACTAAGGATCATTAATATTAGTTACGCAAAACCATATCTTTCTACGTCTATTATTGGAGTTAGATTTGAATACTTTAAAGCTTTTATTGCCCAACTGGCTAGGACCGTAAAATACACCGACTACTTTTCTACAGAGGGGTAAGACCCTTCCTAAAACGAGTGTCCTGGATATGACACGAAACAATCTGATGGTGAGCTTCCAGTAATGCTGGAGCTTTGGGGAATGCGGAGTACTCGTTTATTGCCATCGCTACCAGGTCCACTCTGGCCCGGCAGGGTTAGGGTAGCACCTAATAGGGCACAATCTATGGGTTAAATAGAAATAAACTGCATACAAATGCTAAACTGAATTGTTTGAATTAGAACTGTTTGACTAAACTGAATAGCTTAAACAAAAATGTTTTTCACAATTAAACTTACTTACATTTAAACAGCATGCTTATGCTAAACCGAATTATTTGAAATGGAATTAACTGTTTTTGACATTGAAACTGTACTTACCCAAAATTGAATTGTTTAATATAGAACGTTTTTGACATTTAACTATGTGTAAACAAAGTCTGTACTAATACTAAACTGAATTAGCTGAATTAGAAATGTTTTCACAATTAAACTGTGTACTAATGCTAAACTGAATTTTTGCAATAGAGCTGACTATGCATATATTATCTTTAATCGATAGAAATATTCGATACTATATTAAGTAAAGTTGGTGATTTTAGTCGAGGGTGGCCCGAAGGTTCCCTTTTTGATAGCTACTACACCAAGGTGTATGGGAGGGTGGTACTCCATTTCCTGGATTACTTCACTTTACCCTTGATCCTCATCTTATAATGCTGAGTGTTTAGCAAGGTGGCATAAAGTACCATTCTTTGGTATGACTCGACCTGGGATTGAACCTCGGTCTCCTGGACCATTGGCGGACACTCGACTCATTAGGAAAACTACTGTGTGCAAATTATGAGAAAGGAATGCTTGATACCATCTAGCTATATTCAAATTATTGGTATTAAGAATAGATATTTGAAGCTATAATTATTTACTAAGAATTATTATTATTATCAATTAGTTGAAATTATGTAATTGCTTGCAAATTAGTGGGGTTCGATATGTTTGGTTTCGTTTTTTTTTTGTTTTTTTTTATCAGCCTTCGTGCCAAAGCTATCCTTGTAGAACAACGGCGGTGATACAATTTAACCCATAACTTAGTGGTGGGGGAGAGGATTCATATTTTGCCTAAGGTTATTAGTCTTAAAGTGAACGTAACTGCACGACTGGATATCGAACTCGCTCCCTTCGAGGTCGCACTTTAGCCATTATGGCGCGGGAACTTCCGACAGTTTACATAGGAATACTTTAAAAGAAGAAAAATGTGCAAACAAATGTTTTTTTTTTAATATGATTAGTTACTTTAAACCATATAATTGAGTATAAATTTTGTTTGTTTGGATTTTATGGCATGTCAACCTTTCTAAGTTACTGAATGCCAAATTCATTTTTATACATATAAACAGTTCTATTTCAAACAATTCAGTTTAGCATGAGTACACAGTTTAAATAAAAAAGAGTTTGATTTCAAGCAATTCAGTTTAAGATAAATACAGTTTTTTGATTACAAACAGTTCAATGTAAAAACAGTTCTATTTCAAACAAATCGGTTTACCTTAAGTACACAATTTATCAAAAACATTTCCATCTCAAGCTATTGAGTTTAGTAAAATAGCTATATTTCAAACAATTCAGTTTAGCATAATTATGCAGTTTAAATGTCAAAACAGTTCTATTTCAAGTAATTCAGTTTAGCGTAAATAAACAGTTTAGTTCTATTTGACCCATAGGTAGGACCCCACAGGTGCTACTACTCCGGGCCAGAGTCGACCAGGGAGCGACGGCAATTGCGGAGTACTCGCATTCCCCAAAGCTCTAGCATTACTGGGACCTCACCATGAGATTGTTTAGTGCTATATCTAGGACACTCGTTGGTGGGTGGTCTTACTCCTCGGCAGAGAAGCCGTCCGTTAGATTATTCTATAGTCCCAGCCGACTGGACAAGAATATAAGTTATTAGTATTTGATTAGAATACTTGAAACTACATAATTGTGCAAGTAAATTATTATCATCACAATGATGACAATCAAATTATTAAAAAAAACGGAAAAAATGATGATTGGTAAGGAACGTTGAATGAATAGTTATTGATACAATCGAACATTTTCAAATAACTCAGATTTTGGCAGTAAATAACTCATTACTCTTCTTAAGCAGTGGATTATTACTAATCTTCGTACAGTCTTCATTATCTTTAGCCAATTCTAAGCGATTATCACATATTGATCCTGCAAACTTGTAGTTAGAACCGTAGCGAATTATTTTCTATGAAAATTTCTCAGTTAATTGGATGCTGGTTATTCGTATAACCTCTGTTGATACTAACTTCTTATGTGACAGCTAGGATAAAGTTTGTTTGTTTTTTATTAATCTTTTCGTTATTTCCTGCACTGGTCCTGAAATCTAGATAATATAAAAGCAATCTTTTGTTTGCAGTACGACTGGATATTCCTTGGAATAAATGCATAATAATTGGATGAATGCCGATGAATGCCGAGTGGTCGAGAAATAAAATTTGCTTTGTTCAGGGGGTTCCTTTCTCCCGGATAGAACATGCCCCTCTGAGTAGAAAAGGTAAAGGCAACTTTGAAGGTCCAGCGACTGAGGCGCTACCTTTACGGAATGCCGACGGCATCCATGCAATTTTTAATACTACTGTACGGGTTTGATTTTCTACGAGACACCTTACTTAATAAATTCTATCTATCCCTTTAAATAAATCAAAGTCAACCTCTTTTTTTTATTTTAAATTTTGATGAATTAATACCAGGACATATCGGCCGAAACGTCGTGGAAATAACGATAAAGATGAAGACAATAGTCCGAAAACCCTCAATGATAAAAATCATCAAACTTCGTCTCAGAAATTCAGACAATTAATACCAGCACATATACAAAAATACTGACTTTTCAATAACGAGAAATAATTTTATTGAGAAGGAATTTTAAGATACGTAGTTTTAAAGTAATTTGTCTAATTTTGTAGGTAAATTAAGCAAATTTTTCTCTTCCAAGTTCAGCTTATAATAAGGTTAACATAACTGGTTCCTGAAACATCCAGGTTGAGAATAATACTATTGCTACCGAGAATAGAAACTACGTTTCATTTTATCGATCAGGTGCACTACACGGACGCTAACTAAACGGCTGGAGAAAAAGCTTGAGAGCAACTACACAAGAATGTTGTGAGCAATATTGAACAGGTCCTGGAGGCAACACCCCACAAAGCAGCAGCTGTACGGCCACCGAACACCCATCACCAAAATTATCCAAATTAGACGAACCAGACATGCTGAACACTGCTGGAGAAGTAGGGACGAGCTCATAAGTGATGTACTACTATGGACCCCTTCACATGGCCGAGCAAAAGCAGGGCGAACAGCTCGAACGTACATACAGCAGGTCTATGAGGATACGGGGTATATCCCTGAGGACCTGCCGGAAACGATGAACGATAAGGAGAGGTGGCGAGAAAGGGTCAGTGATATCTGTGCCGATGGCACGACAAGATGATGATGACCGAAGATAATTTAAAATGCTTCAAAGAAAAAGAAAATCGTCTATTTGAAAAACATTAGATTATTGAATAAATATGATTTTATTTTTAATCTTTTTTTACCGATATTTTTTCTTTTACTTTTTTGATAGATGCTTTTTATTCAAAACATGCAAATTAGCTAACTAGGAAAGATTGCTATCTCTGATAGGTTATATTGCTGCCAACTCAGATTAATGTTTGAGATGGGAAAAAAGTGGTATTTTAACGACTCACTTTTAGATTTAATCCGAAGAGATAAAAAAAAATTTTTTTTGAGAGGTATCTTAGTATGGTCGTAATTTTTACGAAAAATTAAATTTTCCTAATTGCGTCGGGATTCTATACTTGAAATGATGATCTGAAGATTAAAAACTTGACCTTTTTTTTCTGAGTGAGTGGTGGGGTCCAACGAAAGAAGAATGGACAACTGAATAATTGAAGAATATACTTTTCACAGTTACGTGAAAGATGATGATTTTTTTTATTAGTTCTTCAAATTGTGGGTGGCTTAAGAAAATCTCAGCTGCGATGAATTTAAAAAATGTTTTATGAGATTTATTTCTATGTGTGTCGACCAATGCTGAGAGATCTTATTAAATATTAGTTTGTTTTTTTTGTTTCATCCAAAACTCAGTACCTTTTTTTTGTCATCTCTGAATTCCATTCTCTAAGTTGGTGTATCTGTTGAATCAGCAAACAGATTCTATAAGGGTCAGAGTGTAATCAATTTTTTTTCCTTCGAAATGAATACAAGACACACAAACATAAAAATAATATGAAACAGAAAAGTGATAATTATAAACAGAATGAGATAAATAGATAGATGGATACTAACAAAGAGATATATTCGTACTGAATTTGACAGATAATGAAACTTCTAAGATAGGTATGAATAGACTACGAAAACAAGATATATATATATATATATAAATAATGAATAGACTACAAAGAATAGATAAATATAGATAATGAATATACAGCAATTGTTATCTATATAGATAAATATAGATATTTCTAATTCTTGGACTGAATGTCGACTCGACAGTAAGTGATTTTATTATATACCTAGAAAAATTAAACATATCTTCCTAGTTTTCACATAAGAGGCAAATTCATTTTGAAAAATCTAACGGTTGTCATAGTACACATGTAATCAAAAAGATCTCTGAGATGATTGCTTATGTAATAAATTCGATTTCAGTTTCTTTCATCTTCATCCTGTTGTCTGCTAGCTGAGTCACATCTTCGATCCGACAGACTTGCTTTAATTTTATTTACAAGTACCAAATTAGGTTTTGGAATGTTTAGATGAAATTGTAGGTCAGTGTCTCGGAATAGTTTATTTCCTTTTTTAATCTAGCTTTGTGCGTCACAACTTTTCCAAATCACGTGCGCACTTATTGTAACGGTTATCATAGTTGAAAACGGAATCGGTGACCCGAGTTCAAATCCTGAAGAAAGCTGTTTGTTTTTCACTTCGAGATGAATTGATAACTTTCGGGAAAGTTATCAATTCATCTCTTCTCCCTCCATGCTTAAATAGCAAGGTAGGCTGGATTTATTTGCAATCTTCGGGATGGGGGGCAGAATTTATTGTGTTTTTACCGTATATGTTCGGATATTTTTTAGAGCTTGGTTTAGAGACAAAACCTAAAGGAAATGATTAAAGACAAATTGATGAAAGGTCTCTACTTTGGGGGGCGGGTATCATGTTTTTGGGGGTTTTTTCTGTACATGCCCGGATATTTATGTGATGTTGGCTTTAAAGAGAAAAATAGAAGGAAACATTAGAGACGAATTAATACAAGTTTGCATCTACTTATTTAATTATACAGTTTGATATATCAGCTAAAATTTTTAAAATGTCTGGATTTCGTTGTAGATTTTTATTGGGTTTTTTTTTATCATGGTTATTATGTAAGGAAAACGCTCCCTTAAATGCAAACTAAATAATATTCTTCAAGATAGATTTAGTTTACAGTTTTTGTTTTTCAAGAAATCAAAATAAAATACTTGGTAATTAAAAAGAAATTAATATGTATAAATTGAATGGAGACGTGCACACAACTGTGAAATTTGGCTAATAATGTGATGACATCTTACTGAAATCTAAACTACGTGTACACAACCGTGTAAATTAATACATACGTGTACACAACCGTAAAACTTGGATGATAATGTGATGATGTTGAGGTGAAATTTAAAAGACGTGTACACAACTGTGTAAATTAATACATACGTGTACACAACCGTAGAACTTGGATGATAATGTGATGATGTTGAGACGAAATCACAACTACTCAGTATTGACAACGAGTCGCCTAGTTTCTTCTTTATACTTTTTCATCAGTATCTTTATGTGTAATTGTGCGAGTACCTTCCTCACCCACCAAACATAGCTTCATGTTACTTTTGTTTTTGGGAAAACAGTAAATTGATTTCAACGACACGATTTGAGTATATCAAGGGCCGGATCCACGGAGCACTAGTGAGATTTGAACTCACTGATGTTTAATTACGTTCAAGCTATAACACCACACAAGGTGACCAAGCATATTAAGAGCAATATGACAGTTTCCCGCCATTCGAAAATAGGAGTTTTAGGGGTGCTTCGACCATTGAAAAACTTGGGATAATTGTTTGGTTTGATGGCACATCAATTTGTGTTGGTTATTTAATGCCGAATCCATTGTCATACGTATCATCATCATGTCACACTGCCAGCACGGATCTCCCTGACCATTTCTCGCCAACCACCTCTATCGTCCATCGCCCCCGGGAGGTCTTCAAGGCTATATCCTGTATCAGCACAGAGCTGTTGTGTATAGGTTCTCGCTGGTAATCCTGCCTTTGCTCCTCCATGCGAAAGGGTCCGCAGGAGTATATCCCCTATGAGTTCGTCCTTACTTCTCCAGCAGTGTCCCGTAAGTCTTTTTCGTCTAACTTGGATAGCCTTAGTGATGGGTGGTATGTACAACTGCTGTTTTGTTGGTTGATGCCGCCAGGACTGGTTCAATACAGCTCGCTGCATTATTTCAAATAATTCAGTTTATCATAAGCACACAGTTTAGGTCTATTTAACCCATAGTTAGGACCCTATCAGGTGCTATCATTCCAAGCCAAAGTGGTAATTTACTAAGCTTTTTGCTTAGATATAGCACAAGGCCTTATAAATGGGGCACCCAATGAGAATCGAACTCACTCGCGCAGGTTTGCTAGTCTACCTTGCTAACCATTGCACCACCCGAGGTGCTACCATTCCAAGCCAAAGTGGACCTGGAAGTGATGGAAATAAAGGGGAACTCCACATTCCCCGAATCTCCTGTATCACTAGAACCTCACCATTAAATTGTTAAATGTCATACTCAGGATACTCGTTGGGGCAGTCTTACCTCTCTGCAGAGAAGCAGTCGGAGTATTCTACAGCTCCAGCCGACTGGGCAATGGAGTGATTGGGTTGAATTCAAAGGGGACTATTTCGGGGAAAATTAAGATTTTATTCATTAACTTCCGTCTTGATAACTACTTTTTCAGAGTGAATATTTTTGGAACATATGTCGCATTTTCTAGGGTTTATTTGTTTTTTATTGCATTTACACAATTATTCATGCTGTGTATGTTATGAGTTCATTTTCTTTTGTTTCTTTTAAAATGTCCTCTGATAAAGTCACTGACTTTTTTTTTCGTCTACGTTGGTTTATGACGCGAAAATATTTATGTTCTATGTTACTAGAAATAATAATGCAATTATCACATGGACAGTCGTTTCAAGACATCTCTCGGTTAAGTGTTGATTGGTTTCTTTTTTTAAAGGCACATCAAACGTTTTAGGTTATTTAATGCTTAAACCATCCCTCTAGAAGAACAATAGTGATACTATTTAACTGATAAGGGGGATTATCCCTTTCCCAATTGTATTTGTCCGAAAGTAAACGTAATAGCGCGACTGATTGGCTAGTGGGTAGAGTGTTCGCCCATGGTCCAGGAGAACTGGGTTCAATCCCAGGTCGCGTCATACCAAAGACTTTAAAAATGGTACTTGATACCTCCTTGCTTAACACTCAGCAATATAAGGTACGTATCAGGGGTAAAGTGAAGCAATCCAGGGAAAGGAGTAGCGCCCTTCCCTACACCTCGGTGCAATAGCTATTGAAAAAGAAAGCCTTCTGGTCACCCTCAACTACGGTCACCAACATTTTACAACAACGATTACACCACGAGGATACCCCCAGTAAAATGCGGGTTACTCGATGATGCCCATATTCTCTTTAAGTAACATGCAACAGATTGTATGGTTATATTGTACTAATAGCAAGGAAACGATCTCCTGACCTCTACTTTGTAAGCCAATGCCAGTGATACTACAGTTCGCACCATCTGGCCCCTTATCTTGGGCACGGTACCAAACATAATACTACATTTCAGTCCGGTTACCCGTACCAAATAATATGCTTAAGATGTTTGTACGGTACCAAAAGTAGTACCATCGCTTAGCCATCGTTTTTCAGGGTCGTTATCCTGTTTTTGGCTGCGCCGTGGCCTTTTAGGGCCGAATGTTGTATCTTGTTGTACCGCAGATTTTCAGGGTAGAATCCTAGTAAATGTGCCAAATGCATTTTTGGATAGTTCTTTTATCAATCCTGTCGGTACCCTCGCTGTGTTTGAAAAATCCAGGGACACAGAATGATACAATCCCTCCCGAACTTCTTTTGACTGTCGGGGTGATCCCTTAGAATAACGTTGCCTGGGTGTTGGTAACTCAAAAACAAGAACTCTCCGTCAACAGTTTGTTAGATAGGATCAACGTGTTCTGTTTTAAAGAAAGGAGTCCGCAGAAAAAGAAATACTCAAACTCGAAGGTTAGGGAAGAAAATATAGTAGTCGTTTATTATTCACTTAGGGCTACGATCGTTGCAACTCGAAAAGTTCGTTTTGTTACGTTCTTCTTCTCCCTTCCTCTTGGTGGTGACGGCGGGTGTCGATGAGAGCTGGCAGTTGACACACGCTAGTAGACTGGGTAGGACGGGTCGGGGCCTCGGAACCTTTGATGCGCCTGTTTTGAAAGCTGCCTTCAACTCTCCAAAATACCGTGACTTGTTTTCTAATATAGAAATTTTGGGGAATAAATTGAAGATCCCCGAATGTTCGATGTCAACAGTGAAACTGTCGAGAAACACGTGATAATTCATCTGTGATTATTTTAATATCACGTCTCACTTTGCAGGTCATTTTGCTCGCACGCGCTAGTCTCGTGACACCTTCACTCATTGACTATAGCCGATGCGCTCGCGAACTCTCAACGACTGCGCCCGTCCGTAATATTACAAATTAACAATTGTTCGATTGTCAGACTGCATACAGTAGCACGAGAGAGAGAAAGAAATCTGTAAGGCTCAATGAACAGACACAAAGAGAGACAACCCTGAACCAGCCCGAAAGAATTATCTAAATGCAAACTTCTACTGACAATTGACCGACTGGCTAACTGACGACTTTTTTAAAAATCGTTTTTTTTTATATATCTAAATTCAGGATATCGGATATTTCTCCAATCAAACCTGTCACAGACAAGATATGAATTCATTTTGTTTACATTTTGGTCTTCCTGTATTAAATGTTATGTCCTCGCTTAAACTTTCCAATTTGACTTACATTCCTGCTCAAATATTTTAGCAAACTTATCAGCTAACTGAAAAACTCGCGGTCCAACCAAACCAGGTAATAAAATAATTAACCATCACGGCAACTGTTCCACTTGCCCAAGCAGGATCATCTTCCCAAGACTAAAGAGGTCCAAATATTTATGTAATATCAAGGAACTATCACCAAGTGTTACATTAGACAAAATACAAGAAGGACTCGTTGTTCTCAATAGGAAAAGTTTATTTCAGACCACAACATTTCATACAGCAATCAGCTATCGAAACACTAAAGAAAAGTATTGTAAAATAATTTTTTGTCATAGAAACACTAAGAGCCTCATGCATGCGAGACGAAATCAAATGCCAACTTATTTTTCTTCACCCCCTAACGGGCCCTTCACCTCAGAAAATCTTGGCAGCATCGACCCGCTGCTTTCAACTCTGTACTCCCCAGCTCTTCTAACTTTCAAAAATCTCCTGTTTATATATCAAATATCTCATCCTCTACTAATGATATAATTACACCTGTCTAACTTTCCAATGTGGTTTTATCCCTGAAACTTTCTAGCCATGTTCATCACTCGATTCTCAGCTAATGAAGTGTTTTTCAACATCCTATCTTGAAACCCTATTTTGACATGAGGTGACACCCTGATTGCCTTATGTGCACGCGTACAACCTTCAATTCAACGTTTCCGAGCCAAATTACAATTTATCTATACAAATGAAATAATCAACTTATATAATTAATCATCATTAATTATACTTTATTTATAGATTGAGAGAGGAATTGTTTTATGCCTTAACTAAAAGCTTTTGTGTTAGTGAACGCAAACTACCCGAGATGAAACTTGAAATATTTTCGTTGTTTTTATTCCTCATGTTGATAGACTTTTGGGACACCCAACTTCAATTGATAAAAAGTATTTCAGTGAAGGTGGTTCAACTAAATATCCAACCAAAGTATACTGTATATGATTACCACAACGGACAAGTTGGTTGGTTGGTTGGTTTTAAAGGAATGTCATCCCTTGTTGGTTAATTTTATGCCGACTTCAGTTAATCAATTTTGATCGCCAATCACTAAACCTAAGAAACATTATTGAATTAGTTGACGGAGATTTTTTCTTTTATTATGGAATAATTTTCTAATTAGCTTGGTTTGTTTTGGATTTAAGGCATATCAACCATTGTGAATTATTTAATGCCAAATTCTGTTATTACATATATATTAAATATATGATTCATAAATATTTTATAGATATACATAGTTAAATCATCCAACTGTTCTATTTCTAACAATTCAATTTAGCATAAATCAATAAAGTTAGATAATTCCAAGTGTTCTTACGTATTACTAACTATTCAATTAAACGTTAGTAATTTGTTTACACACAATCAAATGATCAAACAGTTCTATTTCTAACAATTTAATTTAGCCTGATTCATTTGTTTGCATGCAGTTTATATGTCAAACAGTTCTATTTGACCCATAGATAGGACCCTATCCGGGCCAGATTAGTCCTGAGAGCATAGCAATAGAGGGGTACTTCACATACCCCAAAACTCCAAGGCTGCAGCTTCGCCATCAGATTGTTTAAATGTTATATCCAGAATACTCGTTGCGGGGTCATATACCTCTGCAGGGATGTAGTCGCTGTATTCTACTGCCCAAGCCGACTGATCTAGATGGTACAGAGTCATATCTAGCACACCCAATGGAATTCTACAGCTCTACCCTCAGCCGACTGGGCGGTAGTAATTAGAATTCCTAAACGATTTTCCGTAGAAGTGTTACGTATTGACCCTTGACGGAGCTGTCAGTCAGAGATACCCCTGTGTAAACAAGCAGAAAAAGATCATGTGATCTAATCGGAAGTGGGCGTTATGAAATAATATATGCAGAAGCCTGTAGCATTTGAGTCATTTGGAGATAATGAAGGCCAGAGTGAGAGCCAGCTAGCAGTCTGTGAGAGCGCCCTGCTGGGGGCTGGTGCCTCGTTGAGTGGCCTCCAGTCGAGAGAGTTGGAGACAGTGAAGGCCAGATTCAATGCCAGAGCAGTCGGTGAGAACGCCTCGCTCGGGGCTGTTGCCCTCAGCGGCCTCCGGTTGAACAACCCCAGCTGAGAAGCAGAAGAACTAAGTGGGTCTTGAAGATATCATAGCGAGCTATGGTCAAGAGAAGAAGTCATCGGTCAATACAGCAATCTGTCTTGTCTCGTCTCCTCCAGTCCATCTGTCTCACAAACCACAGAAGCTTCAACCCATTGCGAAAGAATAAAAATACGTGTATATATATATATATATATATATTTTTTTTTTTTTTTTTCTTATAAAGAAGTGTTGTTCTTCTTTCTTCCCTCATCATGGTATACAACAGAAGCTTTGATATTTTTTAAATGACCCATCGGAAGGTTATAAATGCTATTTAAGAATGTTAGAGCCATTTCAAAAAATATTGCTATAAATAAGAAAAATCCATTTTTAAATGAATTAAGGCAGCCATAAAAGCTCGAAAAGAAACAACAAAGATTTAATTTTGTTTTTCTAAATGAATCTCAATTTTTCCTCAACGTTGACTTATTTCATATTTTCCTCTGCATGGATTGAAAAAATATACATTAAGATACATATGCATAACAACAGAATGTTTAACTATTAAAGAAAGTGTTTTTATCTTATTTGTTTATTTACTGCTGAATATTATAAAATAAAGTAAACATCCCCTAAGTGTTTTAATTCAATAATCTTTGCCATGTATATTATATACAGTACAAAATTCAACATCACACATTATAAACTGGTAAACACTTTCTTTCAATCATATCTATTTGAGTCATAGACGGAACCCTTACAAGTACAACCAGTGCTGGTCAGAGTGGACCTGGGAGTAATGGCAATAAAGGAGCAGTTCTAGAGTTCCACAAATGGAATATCATGACCAAATGCAGTTTAGTGTCATACACAGGACGCTATATATATATATATTGTTCGGGGAAAACATTAGCAAACTAATAAGTCGATTTACCCCCACCCTGTTCAAAATCCCAAATGACCCCGGCAATATTTGGCAATGAAAGTATATTTTGCGTTTATTCAATTACTTATGATCATTAACCAAGAGAAAATACAACTCATAAGTCATATGTGTTGGTAAATTTGTTGGTGTATATATGTGTGCAGTATTTTGTTTGTGAACATATGTGTGCGTATGTACCAAGTTGGAATGGTTTGCTTTGGTTTGGTGGTATATCAACCATTGTTGGTCATTTAATGCCACATACGTTTTATAAATACATATTAAATAAATGATTTCGAAACATATTTTGAAGATAACATCTTTAAACGAATCTAAGCTAATTTTTATTTTTTGCACACAGTTAAATGCTTTCACTTATTTCCATCTGATACGAATAATTCTGTTTATTTCTAATCATTTGTTGGCACAGAGTTAAATGTTTTCAATAATTGCCAATTAAGACTAACAATCCATTTAAACATCAGTCATTTGTTTATACACAGTTAAATGATCAGTTTTATTTCAAACAGTTCAGTTTAGAATAAGTCCACGGTTGAAAATGTCAAACAGTTCAATTTGACCCATAGATAGAACCCTATCGGATAGCACCATTAAGTCAAAGTGGACCTGGGACCGATGGCAATGAAGGATTACTCCGCATTCTCGAAAGCTTCAGCATTACTGAAGCCTCACCATCAGATTGTTTATTGTCATATCCAGGACACACAGAGGTGCAGTCGGTGTATTCTATAGCCCCAGTCGACTGGGCCTTGTACAGAGTTAGGTATGTGCAAATATGTTTTAATAGGTTTTTACCCGACACGTCCATTACGAGTTGGATGTGATAGAAGGTCAATTTCGAAGAGGTTTACAGCCGCTTTGAATTCAGAATTGTCCTTCTACCAGACTGTTATCTAAAAGAACCAAGTCTGTTCAGCTATTTACCGAGGAATAAAAAAATGTACTATATAAAACTGAAAACAAGCTTCGACCAGGATTTGAACTCAGATTGCCGATTTCATTTACCACAACGATAACCATTACGTTAAGTACGCTTCAGTGTGTACGTGTCTGAATGTGGGCACTTGCGTGTGCATGCGTGTGTCCTAAAATAAATTAAGTGGAAAAAAAAAAACAATAAAAAGGTAGATGTTTCATCGATTCAATTTTTGAATGCTGTTGCATCCAAGAAACTGTTTGTTTGTTTGTTTGTTTAGCCATTTTTGTATTCTACTCTATCCCATCCCTGCACTCCACACTACCCACCCGTTCGACACAAAATACAATTCGGATCTTGCTAATCCTTCCTGCTATATATAGTTGAACTGCCTTAGTACTACGTTCAGTGACTTTTCTATATTTCCTTCTTACTTCTTTCTCACTGTTATACTCTGAACTTCTTAGCTCTTTCTTTCTCTTTTGAATAATTTCCTTCTCTTTCTTACCAATTGCTTGCGTTTCGCAACCGCGGGTCTCGAAAAACGCCGCTACTAATCCAGCGTCTCTTCGCATGAGTCGGTTTCGCGAATGCGCCAATCCGATTAGCGTGGAGAGAGCATTACATTGCTAAATTGTTTACTCAGGGGATTGCCGAAAATACCACCCCCTTTCAAACCCATCTCTTTCCTTTTAATTTTTCTCATATCAACTGTTATACTCCCCTCTTCCTCCCATATGTCTCTCGTTCTCTCTCACTCAAACACTTTGAGTCTACATCTTTCCTTCTCTCTCAATCTTCATTTTCTCTTTTCTATTCTCTCTCTCTCCCCATCCTGTCTGATTTCAGTTAAGCATGTGAATATTGAATATTTTTTAACTTGTTCGCCGGAGCGTAGTCAAATGTGTTGACCTTTATGTTTAAAAGAGACATAGGCAATGTATTCATGTAATTCCGTCTATTTATAAACACGCACTCACACATATATAATTTCAAAATTACTGAACCATTCGTTCAAAAATTAAAACGCTGTGATTAATGGTAGTAAAGAAAATGAAATCTTATCCCTGTTTTACTCATGGCCTAAACATTTTCTCAGGTTCGTGTTTTTTACCTGCCCTAAACATTTCCACATTAAGCCAGGTCCATTTTTTTCATATTGCCTAAGAATCTCTTAAACATTAAGTCAGATCTATGTTTTCCGTATGGCCAAAATATCTAAACATGAATTCTGGTCCATCTTTTTCACCGGCATTAAACATCTTTTAATCATTAAGTCAGATCTATGTTTTTCGTATGGACTTATGTGTTACATTTTTGGGACTTCAGGAAACAAATCGTTTTAAACATTTAGTTTAATAGATATTCCCATGATGGAGAATAACTTACTTTGATCGAGAGTAATTATTGTGGGTACAATTATGCAAATTATGTTTTAACTTCAGATTTTCCTTTGCTGTCTAGTAAATATCTTCTAAAGGGAAAGTCCACGAGAAGGTACCGTAAAATAAAGCCTGTTGTTTGTATAGCCTCCAGTTATCTTGCAATGCTTGACACTAGGCCATCGCTATGTGCATCAACAGAGTGGCATAAGTATTGTAGATTGATTTGGTTTGTTTGGGTTTTATGGCATCTCAACCCTTATTAGTTATTTAATGCCAAATCCATTTTATACAAAGAAAGTTCTATTTTAAACAATTCAGTTTAGCATAAGTATAGTTTAATTGTCAAAACATTGCTATTTCAAGCTATTCAGTTTAGTTCAACAGTTCTAATTCAAACAATTCCGTTAATTATAAGTATATTTTTTTACGCAAAATTAAATATCAAATCTATTTTATTTCATACAATTCAGTTTAGCATAATTATGCATTTAAAATCTCAATACACTTCTATTTCAAGCAATTCAGTTTAACATAAGTCCACAGTTTAGTTCAATTCGACTCAGATATGACCCTACAGGTGCTACCACTCTAAGGCAGATTGGACCTGGGAGTGATGGCAATGAAAAGGGTGCTTCACATTCCCCAAAGCTCCAACATTATCGGAGTCTCACCATTAGATTGTTTAGTATCATATCCAGGACACTCAATGAGGAGGAGGTCTTATCTCTCTGCAAAGATGCAGTCGATGTATTCTACAGCCCCAGCCAACTTGGCAAAAGTATTGTAGAGGTATATATTGTTATAATCTATATATATATATCACGGGGTGAGCAAAGTATTTGGTGGGAAGGCCACATCACAGGTTATAAATTATCAGAGGGCCGCATCTTTTAAAATCAAAAGAATATTACAATATTATACATGTCTACATGCAAGTGTTTATTTTATTTTTTAGAGGCTCTCGCAGGTCGCAGTTTACTCACCCTGGATATACTGTCGGACGAAATATATATGTGTACACATAAAAAAAAATTATTTTTTATCTTTCAAACATAACCTGAACAAAATTCTGTATACATTTATTGTATAAGGATATATTCTATTATATTTATATAAACTTTGGTTACTATTAATTTTACAAAAATTTACGCCATTTATTCATTTCCATGAGTGAAAATGTAATCGTACAGTACAACATTGTTGTGATATTTTTCTAGATTGTTCTAATAATGCTATCAGTACCCATAGTTAGCCTTCTCGAATGTTCTAATAATGTTATCAGTAACTATATTTGGTCTTAAATTCCGAACCGGAACGTTCTTCAATTGCTTGTCGTACGGAAGGTTCTGATCATGGCAAGAGGTAAAGAATTGGGTAATTCATCAAAAGCACTTATTGTTAAGAGAGTTATAGAAATATCTCAAGCAACCTGAATATTCCTTTTAATACGATTAGTTCATTCATTGCAAGGTTTAAAAGACGTCACACATTTGAAAACAAAAAAGAACATGTTCTCCAAGGAAGATTTCCTCTAGATTATCAAGAAAATTGGGACGCCTGATAAACCAAACTCGAATGGCTACGCGTGAAGAGTTATAAGATTTGCGTTCGTCAGGATGTAATATAACCAAAGGAACAATAAGTAATGAAATGCAGAGGAATGGTCTATAGTCACGGAGACCAAAGAAAACGCCAGAGAGATGCATGGTTGAAATTCGTAAGAAGGGAAAAGGAAAATTTGTTTAGGGAAAGATTATTATGGACAGATGAAACTAAAATTGAGTTGTTTGATCATAATTATCGAAATCATGTGGGGAGGAAAGATGGCGAAGCCTACTCACCAAAGAACACGGTACCAACTGTTAAATTTGGCGGTAGCAGTATAATGATTTGGGAATGTTTTTCAGTGAAAGGTGTGGGCAAAATATCAATAATAAAGGGTAAAATGAATGCCCAAAAGTATAAACAGATCTTGCAAAGAAATTTGAAATCTTCTGTTGAGATTATTGAGCTACCTTCTGATTACATTTTCCAGCAGGATAATAATGCCAAGCATACAGCTAAATCTACGAAGAAGTGGTTGTCTGGAAATAATGTTTTGCAATGGCCTAGTCAGTCCCTGGATTTGAATTTAAATTCAATTGGGAACTTGTGATTTTTGAAAATTCTAATCCAAAAAAGAGTACCAGCAAACATCAAGAATCTGAAGACAATATTCCTGGAAGAATGGTACATAATATCTACTAATTATTGCAAGAAATTAATGGAGAACAACTGGAAGGAATTAATGTTTGTTAAAGTGAATAAAGAGTATTCTACAAAGTATTAAATGAAGATAATGCGTTGTTTATACTGTACGATAACTTTTTTTACTCATGAAAATGAATAAATGTCATTAATTTCTGTAAAGTTAATCGTTAGCTAAGTTTATATACACATATTAGTAGAATATATCCTTATACAGTAAATGTATATAAAAATTTTGTTAAAGCTAGGTTTGAAAGATATGTACAAATATTTATATGTATGAATATTTATTTCACCCCACTGTATATAATTCCTTCGTTTTCCGGAGGCATTACTTTTGAATTTTTTATTCCAAATTTTTAGAAATAAAAAAAAATCGACCCTGAGTTATTTTAGTTTCAAAACATTTCAATAAAAATACCCGCCCTCGTAGTAACTGAATCTGAAGTATCCTATATAAAAATGAAAAACGTTTACCGTGTATGTGCGTGAGGGCGCTTTCAAGGTACAAAGATAACATCTTAGTATCTTCAAGATTTTAGTCTTAGACGTGAATCGAAAAGTACAAGAGCACATGCTCTACATGTTGTGTGTTCACGTGAAGGCACTGTTAAATTCAGCATGCAAAGGTTTTGATAACGCTTGCTCATTCCTCGTGGGTGATCGGATCGTTATCAGAATCCAAAATGGGGAGAACCTGTTGCCCTACTAAGAAATCTAACCCCTGTTTGTAAATTCGTTGAGATTAAGCTCATTGAAAGATTTAATTTTCTTAGATGTCTTTACACAAATAATCGTCTACAAAAGTATGACTTCGATATATTTGCTTAAACATATTTTAACTATTTCCCAACAATAATCTGAAAAAAGAAAGAATAAAGTCAACAAAGAAGAGATGAGAGGTTGCTGCCCCATACCTCTTTATCATCTGTCTAGACTACGTGCTTAGAACTTCGATCGACAAAATCAGAGAAAATGGCTTCGAGCTGACTAAGAGAAGAAGCAAAAGATACCCCGCAAGAACAATCACCGACGCCGACTACGCTGATGACTTGGCGTTACTGGCGAATACGCCTAATCAAGCAGAGACACTACTGCATAGTCTGGAACGAGCTGCAGCTGGCATTAGCCTCCATGTCAATGCACACAAAACTGAATATATGTGTTACAACCAAACGGGCAACATTGCCACACTAGACGGAGCCTCTCTGAAACTAGTAGACAAATTCACCTACCTCGGAAGTAGCGTCTCATCAACCGAAAAAGACATCGACACACGACTGACGAAGGCATGGACGGTTATTGATAGGCTCTCGATCATATGAAAATCAGACCTAACCGATAAAATGAAACGCAGTTTCTTCCAGGCAGCGGTTGTGTCGATACTGCTATATGGATGCACTACATGGACGCTAACTAAACGGCTGGAGAAGAAACTAGACGGAAACTACACAAGAATGTTGAGAGCAGTATTGAACAAGTCCTGGCGACAACACCCCACGAGACACCAACTATACGGACACTTGCCCCCATCACGAAAACTATACAAGTTAGACGAACCAGACACGCGGGACACTGCTGGAGAAGCAGGGACGAGCTCATAAGTGATGTGCTCCTATGGACCCCCACATATGGCCGTGCAGGAGCAGGAAGACCAGCTCGAACTTACATACAGCAACTATGTGAGGACACAGGATGTAACCCTGAAGACCTGCCGGAGGCGATGAGTGATAGGGAGAAGTGGCGAGAGAGGGTCAGGGATATCCGTGCTTGCGGCACGACATGATGATAATTCTATTCAATATTAATAGTTAAATGGTTTCACATATTACGGTACAACACTAATAACTATTAAATATTCATCATTTGGTTGCTCACAATGAACGCTTTCAAATATTACTAATAATGCTAATAATTCTATTTAATACTAATTATTTGGATACTCAATAATAAATATTTGCAAGTATAGTAAATGATTGAAAATCTATATTTCACCCATAGATGGGACGGTAACAGGTACTACCACTCCAGTAATTGAAGGTGTATTCGAAATTCCCTAAAGCTCCAGGACTATAGCCTCACCATCAAACTGTACAGTATTGTACCCAGGACTGTACTTGGGAGGGTCATATCCCACAGCCGAGCTGCAGCCGGCGTAATCGACAGCCCGAATCGACAGGTCCAGACCACCGCCTTTTTATATATATAAACACACGCATACGAGTATGTGTATATATTAACAGCGTATGTCATTTTATATCTACACACGTTGTCATGATAGTTTAAACATTGGTTTCTCCCTGGTTTAGTTTTGCTCATGACACATCAATCATGTAGTTTATTTATGCTACATTCATTTTTATATATTTAAACAGACAATTCAGTTTAGCGTAATTACGCACTTTCATTCTGACCCACAGATAGGACCCTATCGGGTGCTACCATGTGGCACTAGAGTTTCCCTGGGAGCGATGCAATAAAGGGTTACTCCTCATTCAACAAACCGCAAGCATTACTGGAACTTCACAATCAGATTGTTTAGTGTCATATCCAGGACTATCGTTCGGAGGTCTTACAGCTCTCCAGAGATGCGGTCAGTGTATTCTGCAACCCGAGTCGACTTGGCAAGATTTGGTTTCTCTTCGAGATAGGATAAACGCAAAGTGTTCGAATCATTGATGAGGTTTTTTCTCAAGTTTTGTTTAT
This sequence comes from Sepioteuthis lessoniana, assembly GCA_963585895.1. Taxonomy (NCBI): domain Eukaryota; kingdom Metazoa; phylum Mollusca; class Cephalopoda; order Myopsida; family Loliginidae; genus Sepioteuthis; species Sepioteuthis lessoniana. The sequence continues at coordinate 106,306,465 of OY757912.1, forward strand.
TTCATTGATTTTGACTATCGCCAAATATCTTTACAAAACATTTCGTCGGCAGGATTGTTGACGAAAATTTAGAATGGATGAGAAATTTTCAATTGGGCAAACCTCTCCCTCATAATGATTTTACCTGTTTAAATAATATCTGCAAACAAGCTGTTTCCTCTGTTATAAACCTTGGCAGGCGGCCAACCTGTTCAAGAATTTCCTCTATTAATCTTCCTGTCTCTCTCGCAATCCATCCCCCTCAAACTCGTTAACACGCGGTTGCATGCATATACACCCCTGTTCGTATATAGACACACACACAGACTCACGGCAAATATATACAAATAATTTTTTTGTTTGTTTTGCCTAATCGATAAAATAAACTGCCTTCTCTTTTAATCATCATAATCTTGTGTTAAAATATCTGACTTAAAGTAAAGAATAAGGCCGCACTTATAATCTTCGCACATACATGTATGTGTGTATATATATATATATATATATACACGCACTTGAACAAGTCTGTGGCAATGACTCTTTTTCTTTCTCTTATATATATATATATATATATATCTCACTTTGTGTGTTTGTGGTGAACCAAGTGCAATATAATATGGAGAGTGCTCAATATCTAGGATAGAGCTATTAAATAGAATCATAATAAATAAATATTACATTTACTTCCATGGCCTTAAATATATAAACCTAATATACATTCATTTATTATATATATATGTATATATATATATATATATAAACAGACATAAAAGCATTCCTAAGATGAAAATTTAGATTTGAAATGTATAGATCAGTAGTATTTCAGTAACTTATACAATAAGTAGACAAGAAATCGAGATTCGGGAAATGAATAAATTAATTAAACATTGCTTTGTTTGAAATCAACTCTCACTTTTTTTACAATGACCGTGATACCAGTGGTTATTGTTACACTTGGAATCCAGATCACAACACTGTTGAAATCAACAAAAACACTTCAAAGAATTCAGAAAACCCCCAGAAGACCTGCTGTTACCCAGACTTCAATTTAAACCGGTGTGAAAAGTTAGCATAAAATAGGAATAATAATAAATTCCGAGAAAAATAAAGAGCCATCGACTAGACATTGTGGTAAGAACTGTAAAAAAAAAATTGCCTTCTAATTGATGTTAGGGCCAACAGAAAACATATCAGTCAATAAGTTCAATAATTATTTTTTTAAATACAAAAACCTGGAAATACAACTCGAAAAAAATGTGACACATTAACATTGCTGGTAATAGAGAGAGTCCTGGGTATCATTAGGAAAGGTGCCCGTGGTGTAATGGTTATCGTCGTAGGAAATGGACACGGCAACTCGAGTTCAAATCCTGGACGAGAATGATTGCATTTTACATAGCTCTAATACCCTTGGGAAAGGTATGAATCCAATTATTCTCCCTCGAGCTATGGGTAAATAGCAGGGCAGGCAAGGTTCTTCAGCCTTGGTAAGGCAACTAGTCTAGGAGAAGGAAAACTGAATTCAAACCTGTTAAACTCCGCTTAAAAAATTGACCTTGTGTCATACCCTGCCCGAGCGGAGGGGTTGGTAAATAATATTAGGAAAGGGACAGATAATCACATTAACAAGATAACTGGCTGTCTCAGGCTTTATGAAATGCAAATAATTGCGCTGTGCGGAATAGCTCATCTCCTTAAGAGAGAAATATCAATGTGATTGGAAAAATAATATCTAAAAAGGCAACCAAGAACATAAGTACATAGAATAAATATAATCACTATCTTCACTCATCCAAGGTCTTGGGTAAAAAAAAAACGAAAAACAGGGAATTATTGTAACAAATCGAAAATAAAAGTGAATAAGCCGCTAACCAAAAAGCGAGCGATTGAGATGATTAAGAAAGGAATTGGGAATACAACACTCAAAGAGAAGCCTAGAGTCGAAATATAGAATGGGAAATCCTTCAAAGAAAATGATAGAAATTTTCTGAATTTATTTACGTTGATATGCTAAAATGTTTGCTTGGCTATAAATATTTCAAAATGTATTCCGAAATATCGAAGTGAAATTAAGTATTTTATTTTTTATTTAAAAAAAAAAACAAAAAAAATTGATAATTAGCGAAAGAATACAAAAAGCTGAAGAGTACAGATTTTTTACTCGTAGAAACTTCTCTCCCAAGTCACGTGACTGGAATTTTTTTATACGAAAAGGCATTAATTAAAACGCAGATGAATAATTAAGAAAAGAGTTGGGGAATGTAACCCTTACACGATAAGCTGAGCTTAGGTATACTGAAACCCCCCAAAATTGCACATGTTTAAACAAATAAACCCTGGCATCAGTCATAAGCAGATCTATGCAAACAGTAGCAACTTAAGTAAGGAATAAAGACTTACGCTCCAAAAATTTTAAAAAGGTGATCGTTAGACTTTAAGTTTAAACTTAAGTTTACAACTGGGGATTTTTCTGTGTATGTGCGTGTGTGGCTCACTTAAGTTTCCTCTCTCTTGAAAGAGTACCAAGTCACAATTAGGACAGATAATCAACGTCTACGTCTGATAGAGCCACAACATAGTAGCCATGAAAAAATGACAAATCCAAATCAACGTGGGACCCAAACAATAGGTCTGGGTGTCAATCTCCAGGTGCTGCTATGATTGGCAACGTCGGCATCCAGCGAACGCTGGCTGTTCTTATTTCAGGAACACAAAAACCCAAAGCAACAATGCATCTCAGAGACTTCAAAAGAACAAATCGACTAGGGAAGACAACAAAAAAGTAATCGACAGTTATTTTAAAAGCGAAATGGGTGCATGAAATAGGTTTTGGTGATCTGGACAAAATATGCAAAATTTAATACCAGTCAAAGACATATCGACCAAACCAGATTAAGTTTAGAAAAAAACTCCTTGTTTGATCAAGAAATACTTGAAATATGTGGAATAACATACTCAAAAAGAGCTACCTAAACGAAATATGTTTAGAACCAAATCACCACTGCACCCAGAAACACATTATTAACACAAGATTGGACAAGTAGAATTAATCTTTTTAAAAGATCATTCGTGAACAGAAAACTTCATTACAATCACTAAGGAAGGGAGACCGAAAAAGTAATTAAATTACTGCAACATATCCCAACAGATAAGATCACCGAAGTAAATGAGTTAATCTATGCAGAAGCAAAACTAGTTTGTAATGAAATTGGCATATGCCTTGGGAATATGAACAGAAATGCAAAACCTGGAAGGGAAATGAGGCTAAAAGGCCAAATAAAGAAACTGTGACAACCAGCGAAACTTATAAGGAAGGTAAAACATACAGAATCCCAATGAAAAGAAAAGACTCTAAAAAGACAACCTACGACGAGTCTGCCAATACAACTGGAACTAAGATATCAAAAGACGTTGGTCAAGGAAAAAAGACTCAACAGGTACCGGAACAGAGTTAAACTACAAAAAATAGGATATTCCAAAATAACAGAAAATTCTACCTGCAGGTTGACGGAGAGTGCAAAAAGCCAAATGAGCAACCGGATTTAAAAGTAACAAAATTTTTAAGAAAAAATAAATGAAAAGATAACCGAGGTGCTGAATGGATAGATAACATGAAAAAAAAAATTGAAGAACTTGAAGGCCCAGAGGCGAACATACACCTGAACTAGCGAAGAGCAACACTCAAGAAAACACAAAACTGTAAAACGCCAAGATGGCAGACATGGATTCTAGTTTAAAACATTCACGTCCATTCATGACTGATTATCTCCGCAACAAAGTAAATGCCTACAAAAAGTAAGCATAGCAGAATGGAAGATGAAAGGGAAAACTTTCTTGATCCAGAAAGATTCCCCCACCCAGAAAAGGACCACTCAAGCAACTATAAACCGATAACGTATTTATCTATGATATGCAAAACCCTGATTGCATAGATAAGAGAAGAAATCTTTTACACGCTTGGATGCCGTAAACTATTTCCGAAAGAACAAAAAGGATGCTTCGGGTGGTGGGGGCGGCGATAGGAGGAACAAATGACATACGTTAAACAGACCATCAAATCCTCAAAGAAGCAAGAACGAGGCGGAAAATGTAGCCATGTCATGGATTAACAAGAAAAAGGCCTTTGATATGGCCCAACAAACTTGGATAATAGTCTTTCAAAATGTAGAAAATATAAACTTCATCGCGAATAAAAAAAAAACGTTTCGGCCGATATGTCCTCCAGCTTTCTGCAGAAGTTTTATGTAGAACTCGGAAGCCAGCAGGACACATAGCATTACTGTTAGAAGTTCAGGGTACCAACGCCTACGAGTGACAATTATCTGAAGGTTGCAGGTTCAATCCTGACTACACTCGAGTAACAATACTGGATTACCTAAAACTTGTACCCGGTTATAGTTAACAGAATCAGAGCAAGCGATCCCCACGGATTAAATAAAGGACGTGGTTTGAAGTTTTATGTTGGCTCCCGAGTTTGACAAGAAATACCTGAAGGCCGGGGGATATATCGGCCGAAAACTGACAACAACAACAAAAAAGATGAAGACAATAGTCCGAAAACCCTGAATGATAAAAGAAGTGGGCCTGGCGTAGAAAGGGAAATCTCAAGAGAGAAACGGAAGCTTTTTTAATAACAGCACAAAAAAAACTCCATAAGAACTCGTTATGTTACAGTTGAAATTGTTGATATGCAACAAAATAGCAAGAGTAGGTTATGTGAAGAAATAAATGAAACGTTTAATCACATTCTAAGTAAATGCAGCAAACTGGTACAAAAGAAATGCAAGAGTAGGCATGACTGGGTCGGACAGGCGATCCAATGGGAATTAATCTAGATATTGAATTTTGACCATGATAAAAAATGGCATAAGCACAAGACAGAATCTGCTCTAGAAAACGTGACGCATAAAATTCTTTGGAACTTAGAGGTAGAAACAGATGACTCAATGCTGGCCAGATGTCCAAGCTTTGTACGAATAAACAAAAAAAAAGAGAACCTATCCTCGAGTGGATTTGCCGTTCCAGCGAACCACAAAATGAAAATCAAAGAAACTAAAAAGAGAGAAAAATACTTGAACCTTGCCAGAGAACTAAGAAAACTGTGAAACATAGGGGAGAAGGTATTGCCGGTTGTTGATGGAGGCTTTGAAATGATCCTCAAAAGATTCGAAAGAGGATTGCAAGAGGTGGAAATCAAAAGACAGATTAAGGCCATTCCGAGTTCAGCATTGTTGAATAATCAGAAAAGCCCTAGAGACCTGAGGAATCTTGCTGTCACACACACTTCAGCGAAATCTCACGTCAGTATGAAAAAACTCTCAAGGAGTAAAATAATAATCAAAAAACTAAAACGGTTATAATTCTTTCAAACGTTATGGTTCAAATTAGAAATGTTCAACTGCTGTCATGTAATAGCAATAAATTTTTACTTTTTTTTTTTCAGATTGAGTCTAAATTTTCCCAATTGCAAAAATATCAAATTAACTTAATTTTTTTTTTAAATCACTAAATTACAATTAATATGGAAAACAGGTAATTTTTTTTAGCTAAAACCGATTTAAGATATCGGGTGAGGGCATTTTTAAAATTTGTTTTAAAGAATTTGAAAAATCTCAAATCAGGCAGTACCATTTATCAAAACAAAATTAAGGAAAAATACAAATCTTACAAATCAAATTGTATTACTTTATTTTATTACAACTATCACGACTTAAACCACTAGTTTCCAACAATGTGTGTAACGAAATAGCTATGCAATAATTATTCTAAAATTCATGACTATTCATTTTTGTTATAACAGCTATTACATGTTATTACAGAGCTGCTTCACAAGTTCTAAGTTCATCTTTTCAATCTTTTTTAGCAAACATCACAGATTCATAAACAATCTGTTCATTCCCACTCCAGATTATATATATATATGTTACACACATGGTTCATTTTAAAAATAAAGGAAATTTTTTTTTATTAAAAACTTCTTTTTTATAACTTTACCATAAATGTAATCTATGCTTTGGTGAATGGAAAAAAATCGTTTTAATTTCGCAAAAAAAATATTTTTTTGAAGATGTACCACAAAATGCCACAAAATCAAATAGAGTGCTTTAGGCTTGAACAGAGGTCTGTCATCAAAGTTTTACCGGCCGAAAAGTGCAAACCTTGTGAAATTTACCGAAGAATGTGCGATATGTATGGCAATGCATGATTAAATCAAAGGTTCGAGTCTTGGATAAAGAAAAAGTTCTTGGCACAGTGGTCAGTAAAGAGAGTCATATTGACAGGGTTCTAGGATATAAAAAGAACCATCACAATTGGTTTTCTTGAAAAACGTGCGACTGTAAACAAAGCCTCCTATTGACAACCACTTAGGAAGAATTCACCTAATTTATTGAATGGCTAGTGTAGTGTGTGTGTGTATATATATATATATATATATATATATATAGCAATGCATTGTAACGTTTGAAGCTTGTAATTTCTGTTGCGAAAGAAAATTCAGAATAGAGACTGACAAAATAAAACCTTGAACAAGAAATCCATGCATGAAAATAAATATTTTTTATGGTATCTACTCTGACTCCCCTTATAAATTTCAAGCAAGTAAATGGTTTCATGTAACTGATAATCTTTTGTAAACCATCATAGCTTAACAGAAGTATTCTTAATATAACGGGTTTGCTGTCATTTTGTTTCAAGTATTCTTATCTAAGATTAATAATTTCTAGATAAATATATGCTTTCAAGTATTCCTATCTTATATCAATAATCTAAACATGAGCATATGTTTTCAAGAATTCCAAGCAAGTATAAATTCTCATTTAACCGGCCTGTTGGCCTAGTTGGTAGAGTGTTCACCAATGGCCCGGGAGACCAGAGTTCAATCCCTAGTCGAGTCATACCAAAGACTCAAAAATGATGCTTGATACTTCCTTGCTTAACACTCCACATTATTATATACGTATCAAGGGTAAAGGAGAGAAATTCAGAGTAAGGAGTAGGGCCTTCTCCTCTACCTTGGTGCAGTAGCTACTAAAAAAAGGAGCTTTCGAGTCGCTCTTGACTACCGTTGCCAACTTATAAATTTTGATATTTGATTCTGTAGATCGTGTTCCACGCAAATATTATGTCTAGCATCTCTGTCAGACAATCACGTCTCGCCAGAAACTATTGTTGCAATAAATGAAACTTTCGTGATATATCTTTAAAAAAAAACAGCTTTTTCACCGCGCTGTTTTTATATTTATCACTTTTATCCTACACTATAAAACGATTAAACATGTTTATCGTATTCTTTTCTTTATATGATGAGAGTCTGAATGGTAACAGGATTGGAGAGAAACATAGTTTTTTCCCGTCCTTCTCCGCTCCGCTACTCTGCCTGCTGGAAGGATTCTTCTGAGATGTCCCTTACCTCTGTCCTAACAGCCCTCTTGATGGGCTCCAGCGCCTTTAAAATGGGTCCCCAAGATGTTCCCCAAGAGAGCTTGTTCTTATACGGTGATGCTTCTCTTGGCTAGAAACTTTTCAGCACATCCAGTTCCGTTACTTTTGAAATAATCTTCGGTGATAATCTTTCAAACTTCTTTTACATGTTCAGCAGATTTGGGATTATTCAGTCAACCAATGATCGTGACATACCACCTGCCTTAGCCGCTCAACGTTGACGTTAGTTCTGCTTGTTGAAAGCTTCAAGCTCCTTGCGTAATCTTTCACCTCCTCGCAAACCTCTTGCTCAACTCAAAATCACGTGTGCATTACAGTGTTATCTCCATACACTTTCTGAAGCATTTCAGGTTCTTGGGGTCAAGTTTTCTCTAACCAGGACAAAACTTTCAGGTTTATACGCGGTTCAGTATTTATCATTCGTTCCTCAGTGTTTATAGCTAAACAGCATGAAAAAGTAGTGAAAACCAAAGCAATTGAACACAAATACAACGGTTACAAAAAGCTACAGGGTGCGGAGGCAAAATATGAAAATTTTTTTAAATATTTTTTTGGGGTGATTAGTCCAGTTTTAGAAAAAAACGTGATAATTCTAAATTTTCATGATTCAAGCATTTCTTTAATAAAAATTCCGCCTAATACGAGTGAGCAAGAAAAGAAACAAAGAATCTATGATTTACTTAACGCCAAAACCAACCAAAGTTTCTTTGCCTACTCTATTCAAAGCCAAGGGAAAAAATTACTGAAAAAGAAATTTTAAAAGGAAAAAGGAGAGTTTAGGATTGAACAAAAACGAAAAGAAGACTTTTGAACTGCTCTCGCAATGGGGATTAAGAAGGACCCCATAACGTCAATAAGAAAGCACATTTATGAATTGAAAGTAAAAAAAAAAAATGAAGACAACAACTGAACAAGATTTAAGCCAAGACTTAAACCCCTTGATTACGTTTTTGTTTTAGAAAACTAAACAAATGCAACTTCTAATCAAAATATTGGTTCGCTTAATACTGCTATTGAGGAAGAATGGAATAAAATGTCAGAAGAATTTATTTTGAAGACCTTTCAAAGGCGTGTAGATACAAGAAATTTTTAAAAAATGGGGACCCCATTGAGTAAAGTTACTGTTTTGTCTCTATTTCCTTGTTTATTCTTAAAAATTAAATTAGACGATAGTTTATATATATATATATATATATATATATATATATATATATATATATAAAACATACATACTTTATTCATATATATATATATATATATATATATAAAAAACATACATACTATATATTTATATATAAATAAAACATATATATATATATATATATATATATATATATAGAGAGAGAGAGAGAGGGACACACACAGAAAGAGTATATATATATGTAGAGAGAGAGAGAGAGAGAGAGATAACATACCTACTTATATATATATATATATATATATATATATATGTGTGCACTCACTTGTGTATAATAATAAATTGTATGAACATAAATCTTTCTACGTAGCTTTTTACTCAGCTTAACATAGCTTGCCACATGATCAGAAGAAAAAGGTACCGGATAAGAATCGATCCAACTTATGATAATCTTAAGCCTAATGTGTTAATCATCAGCCACGTGAATTGCCATCTTAATATACATACATACATACATAAATACATCCCTCTGTGTGTGTGTGTCTTGTATTTGAAGAGGTGAATTTTATGCATGCTTCACTGAGAAAAGAATGGCTATTTGATTCGAAAACAGTTTAGCTTTCTCTCTAATTATGAATTGTGTCCCTTGTACAGCACTCTTTCTAAAAGATTGACTCGCAATTCTTTGGCGAATCTATGGCTTCGAGCCAGAATTGGACTGAATTAAATTTCGAGCGGTCACGTTATTTATATCACATCGATTTTGGCCGTTAAACAAGTTTCAGAATAATATCTAAGGCAGGTAGAAAAACAGAAATAATTGCTTTGCAATGAAACAGCTCTGTCTCTCTCTCGCACCGAATGACATTATCAAGAAAGAAAGCTAAAACCCCCAAGTTCATTGTCGGGTTTTTCAAAGATTCTATTTGGTTTTAAATCTTTGGAGGCTTTGCATTGTTATGCAGAGTCTTCAGGTTACCTATTACAGCTAGTATTACTTAATTCACTTTCGGACAAATACCCTAGGGAAAGGAAAAAAAACGCTTATCCTCCCAGTTATGGGTTAAATAAAGCGACTACTATTCTAGAAGGATGGCTTAGGCATTAAATAATCTACAAATGTTGATATGCCATTAACGAATAAACCTAAAACCTAATATTACTTAGACCTTACTCACTTAAGTACTGAACAAACTGATCGCTGCCGTATATCCGTGATCGGGTGGAAATGGCGGTGGTTCAAGTATGACGATGATAAGCCAAAATAACTAAGCAAAGATTAGATTGAGCTGACGGGTTCAAATATGAGGCACTGAATGAGGACTCAACTCAAAAAACAGTAGTAATTGATGTGTGAGAATAACTTGCGATAGACTACGTCCAAATGACTTGGGGGTGTCCTCGTGGTGTAATGGTTAAAGCGATGGACTGCGGAATCGTAGTACGCGAGTTCGTTCACCAGTCGTGCTATTATGTTCACTTTCGGGCAAATACCCTTGGGAAAGGTATGAACCCCCTTATCCTCCCAGCTATGGGTTAAATAGTACTGTTCTTCTAGGAGAATGGCTTTGGCATTAAATAACCTAAAAAGAGTTGATATGCCATTAAACAAAGAAACCAAACCAAACGACTTGTTCAATTTGGAATATCTTAATACAGTAGGTATTGGTCTTAATTACTCGTGGAAAGAGGCTTCATCGTTTTAAAAGCACACTTAGCCTAACATTTATAATCGTTGAAAATGGAATCAGTTCCCTGATTTCAAATCCTGGACAACGCTGTTTAGGTGTCACTTCTCTTGGTATGAATCAACTATTTCTTCACTCAGTAATCGGTTGATAGTTGGGCCTGCTGTGTTCTTTTGTCTTGATTAGGCAATAAGTCTAAGAGAAGGAAAACTCCAAATTCAAACCACCTTTATTCTGTTTAAAATGGACCTTGTATCACACCTGTGGAGTTAATTTTGAGCTAGTATATACTTTCTAATTTTTTTTTCTAACAAAGTTGGCTTTGGCACTAAATAAGCAACGAAAGTTGATATGCTATTAAACATAGAAACCAAAAAATTCATTTCTAATTTAAAAAAAAAAAAAAGTTTTCTTTGAATAACGATAGTAGCGTTTTTGTTTGTTTCATAGTTTCCTTTGAATATTCTAAAAAAGATACTTCTGTGGGTTCGGTGTGATATATTTTAGGATTCTCAATTGAGACTTGAACTGCCCTTGTTTTCATTTTGTTACAACTTGCTAAATACCCATGGCTTCTTAATGCCTGAAAGACATCCTTATATTCAACAACACTCAAACAAAGGGTATATCGACGGCTAACGAAAACTGAGTCCCACCAAAAATGTCTCAATTACAGCTGTCATCGTGTGATACTAATGTCTACAGGGAGTCCCCAATGCGTTCTGGATAACAGATTGGACTGTGACAAGGTAGTGAGTTCGAACTCTAGTCGTGCAATTGCGTTCACTTTCATCTTTATGCCATCAATTTTGGCATCAGATAATCCTCGAACTTTGATCCTGCAATAAACAAAAAAAACCTAACCAAATGAATAAAATGCTGGACGGCACTTCTTTTATTCGTGTTAAAAAACGTAATTTCTGACGAGTAAACTGCTGGATTTACGATGCTATTGGGGGGACTATCGCTCTGTTCAGCTTAGCCAAACCCTATAAATATCAATATTGAATTTCGATAGATAGCCTTCTAAACATAAGGAAACTCCCATTCATACACTAGTCAAGTGGGTTGAGTGTTTGTCAATGGTCCTGGAGACCTGGGTTCAATCCCAGGTCACGTCATAACAAAGACATTAAAAAATGGTACTTGATACCTCCTTGCTCAACACTCAGCAATAGAAGTTACGTATCAAGGGTAAAGTAGAACAATCCAGGAAAGGAGTAGCGCCCTCCCCTACACCTCGGTGTAGTAGCTATTGAAAAGGGAGCCTTCTGGTCACCGACTACGGTCGCCAGCTTTACTTTACTATTAAATATGTATATTCTCAACAGAAAAATAAGACAATCACTAACCTATTATTGCTGGTTGATTGGTTTGTGTTTTATAGCATATTAAGCCTTGTGGGTAATTCATTTCCAAATGATATATATATATATATATATATATATATATATATATATATATATATATCCTCTATGACAAATAGTTTGTTGGTATCTTTATTTTAAATCTGACTCTTAAAGCTTGTTTGTACACATTTAAATAGTTTCAAGTATTGTTATTTAACATTAGTAATTATATTTATTTCGTCGTACTATCTAATAAAAACATTTTGTAGACAGCTGTATAGTTTAGAATTACGATTATTAAACCTTAAAGATTAAACAGTTGGATTGGGACCTAATACCTACCACTATTCCGGATTGGAGAAGACCTTTTAATTATGGTACTGAAGTATGCTCCTCAATCTTCAAAGCTCCAGGATTAGAGCCTCACAATCAGGCGCAGTTTATAGTCATACCCAGAACACGCGTTGTTGGCGGGTTTCCTACTTCCTAAATAGGTTCAGTTAGCGAATTCTACGGCTCCAGCCGACAAGGCGACCTAATGCTCTCTTCCACATGTCAGAATACGAAACTGGAAGCAAAACATAACCCAAATCCTGCCAAGAACTGAAGTATACAAAGAAAAAAAAATCTGCCTCTTCTACAAACTATTTCTTACAGAAAAAAACCAACCGTTACGATCTAAAATCTTATCAGGAAGTAACAATTTACTAAGCGTTTAATTTCAATATGACAAGGCTGTATGAATAGAGCACCTCATGAGACTCGAACTCACTCGCGCAGGTTTGTTAGTCTTTCTTGCTTGTTAACCCGAGGCGCTGTTAGGTCTTATCAGAAAGCAAGAAAAATATTCTGACTTTTTTTTATACCAAATACTCGTTTGAACGTTGTTAGTTCGAATCCTCTTTGAGCATCCCATTCTTCATGAATTAAGCCACATCTAAGCTAAATTTTGTAAATAATTATACCAACATCTCGTAGACAAGTTTAAGGCCACCAACTTCGAAACGACAAGTTCCAGATCCATATCAGCCAATCAGTGCCGTTTAACATCTTGAATCAAAAGCTTCAAATCATACTCTCTTCTGTTGTTGATAACATTGCGCACGTTAAAAGGTTTGATTCAAGATAATAAGGCAGTAGATATGGATCTTTTAAAGTTGGCTGTCCATGAAATCGTTAACAAGATGTTAATCATATCATCTACTTGGGGCGCAAGTGGTTATCGTCTTAGTAAATCAGTAACCGATTTTCAAATTCTGGTTTGGTTTGATTTCTTTTTTTAATGGCATATCAACCTTTGAAGGCTATTTAATGCCAAAGACAACCTTATAAAAAAAAAAGCTACAGGGGAACTATTTTACTCACAGCTGGTGGAGTTCAAATCTTTTCCGAGATTAATAGTTCAAAAGTCACTGCAATAGCGCAACTGGTGTTCGAACTCGCTAACTACGACATCGCAGTCCAGCACTGTTGCCACTACGCTACAGGAACTCCCCCCTCTCTCTCTCGAATATTGAATGAAAGTGATTGCGTTTAAATTCGCGCTAATGCCCTTGTGGAAGGCATGAATCCTTCCCTTCTGGCAACTACTGGTAAATAGGGTAGTCTGCTTTCTAACCTTGGTACTGCAACCAGTATACAAGAAAGAAAACTGAATTCCAAACTGCTGATTCTAACTTTAAAATTGTCTGTGTGTTACATCTGAAAACAATTTACTTTTTAAAAAATATATTGACTTGATAGGTTGTTTGGTTGGGTTTTATGGCATATCAACCTTTGTAGCTTATTTAACGCTAAATCCATTCGTATATAAATAGTCAGTTCTATTTCAAAAATTCCGTTCAGTATGAGTACACAGTTTTCAAGTTATTCAGTTCATTCAAGCAGTTCTAATTCAGCTAATGCAGTTTACTAGAAGTACAGATTTTGTTTACACATAGTTAAATGTCAAAAGCAGTTCTATATTAAACGATTCAGTTTAGTGTAAGTAGAGTTTCAATGTCAAAAGCAGTTCCATTTCAAACAATTCAATTCAGCATAAGTACGAAGTTTAAATCTAAGTACAGTTTGAATGTCAAAAACATTTCTATTTCAAGCTATTCAATTTAGTCCAAAAAGTTCCAATTGAAACAATTCAGTTTAGCATAAATATGCAGTTAGTTCTTTTTAACGCATAAATAGGGCCCTATCAGAGTGGACCTTGGAGTAATGGCAATGAAGGGGTACTCTGCATTTCCCAAAGCTCCAGCATCACTGAAACCGCACCATCAGATTTAGTGTCATAATCAGAACACTCATTGGTGGGTCTGGAGAGGTGCAGTCCGTGTCTTCTACCACCCCAGCTGACTAGGCAAATTGATGACAGGTTGTTTATGCACTAAGGGGGACCAGTGCTTCAGCGATAAAGCAAACAAGGTGCATAGTAATACAGTAAACAAATTAACAATGGATATATTTGGTTACTTAATATTTGTACTTTACTTTTCGGATTTCTCTCGGAATTCAAATCGGAATGGCAGAAAATACTCGAAGAAAATTATGATATAATAGGATTTTATTGAACAATTTAATACTGAAAAAAACTTTAGTTCTTTCAGCGCCAAACAGCAGTTTATATAATTGCTGATTCTATCGATCCAACTAATTTCGCTGGTAATTGCAAGTAATTTCTTACTAAGTAACCCTCAAAAATGTTAATAACGGTTTTGGTTTTTTCGTGAATGGTACATGAATTATATAATAACGAATACGTTATTACAATAAACACGAGTGAGGAGATTATTATATCTTTAGGTTTAATGATGCTCAATGCAAATGATTAACTAAGTTCCATTTCCAAAGAGTTTTGTTGTGAACGCAAACAGGAAATGGTGTTGCAAGAACAATGACCCCTATTCATGTATTAATATTTGAACAAAAATCATTTTTGACTGCCGTCTGTGTTTGATTGACCAGTATGTCAACCTTCAGAGTATTTTGGATTTTATATATTTTTATTTTTCACCAAGCCCTCAGCATGATCTTGATGTTACTCAAGGTCAGTTTTTTTAACAGTTTCAGAATATTGAATTATTAGTTTTCCTTCTACTAAAAAGGTTACATACCAAGATTTAAAAAAAAAAAGAATCTGCCCTATTATTTACCTAAGCAAGAAGGAGAATAACTAGATGTATAACCGTTCCTAAATTCATTAGAGCTATGTGAAATACAAACAGCTTCGTCCAGGTCTCCGAGCCCCAGTTCACAGATTCCATTTCTTAGGGCAATAATCCTTACACCAAGAGCAGTTTAAATATTCAAATATTTATTTTCCAGAAAACAAATTAAGGGTAAGAGTTGTAAAGAGGATGAGCGAAAATATCAACAAATTGGGTAGTTTTTACAGCAGAAATTCTTCCAAGCTGTAGCCTTTTCAGTACTACGGTACGGTTGCACCACTTGGAATCTTGCGAAATGTTTAACAGCAAGTCTTCAGGACGCTTCTTGCTGATCTTAACAGTGCTGTTGTTGTCTGAATGATCTCAATTCTTCCTCTGATCTCTAGTTTCTATCATCTCTTTTCCAAGTGCACCAACTAAAATTAGTATTTGCTATTACTGTCACTTTCATGTTCCACAGCTTTTTCTGCTCTCTCTCGCTAAGTTCTAGTATTTGTCTATCTTTTTGCCTTCTTTTTCACTCTATGGTATGCTGGAACAGAAAAATTCACTAGTTGACAAGTTCTTTTTTTATTTGATACAAGATCTAGTCTTCTGGCCCGAAGAGGGGGGGTCTGTTTATATCTCCAAATTCCAGAGAATTTTATGCATCTCATTTTCTCTGACATGTTTTGCTTTGTGCATGTACCATTTGACAAATTCTCAATGGATCACATTTCCCACCCAGTTATACTTAATCTTGTATTCCTTTTCCTGGATTTATTATTATTATTACTACTACTACTTCCAAATAATTTGTCTTCATCCATATTTAATATTTTGGTGTTTTATTGAAACCATTACAGATGGATTTTTTTTCTTTTTGATAGAAGATCTGGTCTTCTAATTCGAATGGGGGTGGGGCTGTTTATATCTCCAAATTCCAGAGAATTTTATACATCTCATTTTCTCTGACGTATTTTGCTTTATGCATATAGCATTTTGTCAGTATGATCAAATTCTTAATGGATCACATTTCTCACCCAGTATTGTATTCATTTTCTGAGTTTGCGGTATTTATTATTATTATAATACCGGATTGAACAAATCGCCGAATAACGACGGTCATCGCGACCGGAAAACAAGAGCAATGTGACCTCCCGATTTTAAAGGAAAGACTTAGAAGTCATCAGAGGAGCCGAGTTCTGATTGGCTGTTGCAAAATTAAAAGGGATAGAGCCATTTCTGTGGTCATTTGTCTTGTGTGGATGCACAGTTTAGCTGCCGGGATGAGAGTTGAAGAGAGATCAATTCCAACTGGGTCATTTGGGCGAGGGGGTCTGATGTTGCAAGACCCGAAACCCCCCATGAACCCAAAGGAAACATCACTGATGACCCATCCCGATGCATCAATGAAGATGAATGATCTAAGTTACTACTGCTACCAAATAATTTGTCTTCATCCGTATTTGATAATTGAGTGTTTTATTGAAACCATTACAGATAGATAGTTTTTACGAGGTGCCTCATACTTAGAGACCTTGAACAGCAACTAAGTTAAAATTAGTTAAATATATGGAGAAATAGTAGATTTCGTAAATCCGACAAGATGAGAAAAATAGGTTATTCTGATGAAAAAGACAAAATATTTTTTTAATCCGTTGTCGATTTGTTCACTTTTCCAGTTATTTGTCTTTATATATATATATATATATATATATATATATATATATATATATATTATTTCATGTCCTTTTCCGAGGACATAAGACAAACACGTGTTTATAAAGAAGAATAAAGGTTATATATTACAGTAAAACAAGTATTACAATGTTGCCAGTGTAGCTTTGCTACCAGAGGAATTTGTCGTGAGTACCGCACAAGGCCTTTTTAAGGTGGGTCTGAAAAGGGCCTTAGCTTAGACGCGCCCGATATTCCCAAAAATACCTCATCAGCATTCCCCTAAAAAGGACTCTCCAGCACGAATAACCCCCTCTCGCCACTTCTCCCTATCGTTCATCGCCTCTGGCAGGTCTTCAAGGGCTACATCCCGTATCCTCACATAGCTCCTGTACGTATGCTCGGCCGTACGTGGGGGTCCATATGAGTACATCACTAATGAGCTCGTCCCTGCTTCCCCAGCAGTGTCCTGCGTGTCGGGTTCATCTAACTTGGATAGTTTTCGTGATGGGAGGTAGGTGGCAATATAGTTGGAGCTTTGTGGGGTGTTACCTCCAGTGCAAAAACTAGTTACTGTCTTGAAGACCCGTCAAGAGCGATGGCCGATAGGGAAGGACAGCGAGAAAATGAAGTGAAAAAGATAATCATAGAAATCTGTGTTGCCAGTGTGCCTTGATGATGATGACAAATAGTTAAGTATTGATAATTAAAAGTCTATCCAAAATTAACGTGCTTTTTAATTATGAAAGTGCTTAATTAGATTCAACGTAATAAAATTGTTGTCATTAACAAATTGCGTAAAGTTTTAGAAAAATAATTGTGTGTGTGAGAGAGAGAGAGAGATTGTGAATATTTATAGATTATCTCGAAATTGTATGCACGTTTGCTAATAAGAGCTACAATTATAAACGTGAGAGTTAATTAAACTTTTGCATAATGAAAGATCAACGCTATAATAAACATGAACTAACAATTCAACGCGTTTTCTTTTGTTTTATTTGGTGCTAGGGCATTTTTTTTTGTCTTTTTCTAAAGAGGTATCTGTATAGAGACATCTTGTTTATTTATACATTTATTTTTGTATTAAACACAAAATTAGCTTTAGAAATTACGAATGTTCAAATAATAGCCGAATATATTATCTAATTGCCTTAAGTAATTTTATCAAAAATATAAATTGTTTTCTTTTTGCGGGGGAAAGACGCAGTAATATATGTCAACCCCTTAGTTACTAAATGCCAAAGCGCGATTTTTAATTTTTTTAAGCAGTTACATTGATTCAGGTAACTAACTTTTTAATAGTTTTATTTACTCAGCCTTTCTGTTTCGAACAGTGAAAAGACACCATAGAGTAGTTGCTAACGTGCTGGACTGTCATATCGCAGGAACTGAGTTCGAATTCTAGTCGCTGTGTTGCCTCCTCTTTCAGGCTAATACCCTTGGGAAAAGCATATGTTCCCTTATCTTCCCTGCTATTGGTTAAATAGTACCGCTACTCCCCTTCTACAAAGATGGATTTGACATTAAATAGCCAACAAAGGTTGATATGCGGTAAAATAAAAAAAAGCCAAACCATCTAGAGCAGGATGGGACATGGGATCAATTTTAAGGAGAGTAACTTGTTTGAATTCAAAGTTGTCTTTCTCCTAGACTGGTTGTATAATCAAGGCTAAAGAACCCTGTCTACTCTAATAGCTGGAGGAGGGAGGGCAGATGGATTCGTATCAATCCCCAAGGAATTACACTAAGTGAAACTTAAAGAGACCCATACAGCGCTTCAAGTTACATTCCATGCCATAAACGTTACGCTAAGTGCGCCCCTACTTTTCCTTTTAAAATGAAATCGTGTTCCCTCAATTATATATCTTCAATTAACAATTCATATTCACTAATAATTTGTACACAATTATATGTTTCTATATAGAAACATTTTAATTGTTTGCTATACCGGGTGCCGAAGCAAATATAGGAATATTCTAGTATAATAATAAACGACTATTATAAAACAAGATTAATTCTAATGTTAAAAAATAAACCGCAAATTATGAAGATAGACACAAAACAGTAAATTTACGCGATATGGCCACCATTTTTTTTTTTTCATTTATTGTATCAGCAGGCTTTCGAAACAATTTTCATGTCTTCAAAATAAATTCTTCAGGCATTTCATTCTCTTCTTCATCAATAGCAGTATTAAGCGAACCAATGGTTAGTTACATTTGTTTTTTAAAACTCCCGATATAGCATTATCGAGAGGGTTAAAGTATGGACTTAAATCTTGTATAATTGCTATCTTCAGTTTTTTGGAGGACTTTCAGTTCATTAGCGTGCTTTCTTATTGATGTTGTGATGTCTTTAATCGCTGCAGTGACAGCAGTAAAAAAAAAAAAAAAAAAAAAAAAAAGCGTTTTCATTTTTGTTCAGTCTTTCACTCTCCCTTTTTTTTTTATATAAAAAAAGGGTTTTATTTCTGTAAAAAAAAAAAAAAAAAAAAAAAAAAAAATATTTGCTTTGTATACGATTGATAAAGAAACTTTGGCTTGGTTTCGGCGTTAAGCAAATTAGATTCTTTGTTGTTTCTTTTTTTCTTCGATCATATTGAGCCGAATTTCAATAAAAATCAAAAGCCTAAATAATAGAGCGAATCAAAGTCTTAGCACTTTTTTTTTTCGAAAATTGAAATAATCAGACTATAAGAAAGGTTTTAAAAATCATCACATATTTGGCTTCCGCAACCTCTAATTAAAACCATTCAGCTATGTGCAAACGAATAAACGTTAAATGAAGTTATTAGTGCTTGACAAAAATACTTGAAACTATTTAGTGTTCTGTGTATTAAACTGCATCTGATGGTGAAGATTCAGTCATGGAGTTTGGCGAATGTGAAGTACCTAGAGCCTCACCACTCAATACAGTTTAGTGCCATACTCAGGGCGAAAGGTTTGGTAGACTTTTTATACACGAGTAAGCCGATGAACTTACATATAAGTGGATCTTTGAAAAATTCCTAAACCTCATACAAGAAGAAGAGCCACAGCTGAACACTTTCGTTTTCGTAATGTATTAGCAGCACTTTTTTTTATGAAACTAGAAAAGTTAATTCAGATTCCTGTCTTAATTCCTGTTTCGGGGAAAGAGGCTATGCAACGAATCTAAAATCAATGTGAGGCTTAAAACTTTTTGAACAACCTTCATACACATTATTTTTTTTCTTTTTAAACACAAAATATTGGTGACTTATACAGGTCTTCCCCAAAAATCATAAATAGCGGTTGCTGCTGTATGTTAGTGTGTGTTAATTTTGTTTTCTGAAACACTAGTCGGTAATCCATTTTTAAGTTGTAGATACAACTGCCGTTTGCAACTTAAATTGAATTCATTGCACAATGACTTGTGCAGATATACTTGTATTCTCTGGTAATTATATATTTAGCTTAGTTTGGCACAAGACCAGAAGTATAGAGCACCCATATATATATATGTTAAAATATACAGAGATGAAAAATACTAGGTCTTCCGCGGAAGTTCATGATTTTGGTTTTCAGACCTTTATCTGGGCGTTTGAGCTAATAAATGAAAAAAAAATATATGAAAAAGTATTAAAAGATCATTTCCCATCTTTTCCTTTCAATAGTCTTTTCTTTTTCAACCTCCTTCCTATTTTTCTTTATAAAAAGTTATCGCATTTTGCAAAACCAAAATTCCGAAGAAAATTTGAAAAATTCGTTCTTCATTTTTTTTCTTCCAAACCAAGTTTTTCGCTAATTTGAAAACTCGCGGCAAAATCCTCAACTAAATTTGTTTGAAAACTTGAAAATATTTTTTTTAAATTCAAATAGAACTGTTTGACGTTTAAACAAATCAGCATTTAATTGAATTGTTTGTGATACAGAGGAATTCTTGGAACAATTTAACTGTCTTCTTGTTTAATTTATGACATATCAATCATCGTTGGTTATTTAATGCAAAAATCCTGTTTTTACATATATATTAAATATATTATTTGGAAATATTATGTAGATACATATCGTTCAATGATCAAACAGATCTTTTTCTTACAAGTTAATTTAGCATAAGTCAACAAAGTTAAATGGTTCTATGTATTACTATGTATTCCAAACAATTCAATTAAACATCAGTCTAGGGGGTGTCCTCGTAGTGTAATGGTTAAAGCGATGGACTGCAGAATCGTAATACCCGAGTTCGTACTCCAGTCGTGCTATTACATTCACTTTCGGACAAATACCCTAGAGAAAGGTATGAACCCCCTTATCCTCCCAGCTATGGGTTAAATAGTACCACTACTGTTCTTCTAGGAGAATGGCTTTGGCATTAAATAACCTAAAAAGAGTTGATATGCCATTAAACAAAGAAACCAAACCAAACATCAGTCATTTATTTACACTCAATTTAACTGTGCTAACGAATGTATAATGTTGAATAGAATAACTAAAGTGTTACTATTATATAGAAATACGTGAAAATGTTTAACTATGTGCAAACAAATGATTAATGATAAGTAGAATCGTTCGTCTATAATAGAAATACTTGAAATCATTTAGCTGTTGGAAAAAATGAACACATGCTTGTTTTAAGATGCTATCAGCAAAATGACCTACAATGGTTGATCCACACGAGATTCTTATTCATGAGATTAAAAACACCGTCTAAAAATTATTATATACCTAATTGCCAAGTCGGCTGGGACTGTAGAATACATCACTGCTGAGGAGTAAGACTCCTCCCAATGAGTATCCTGGATATGACACTAAACAATCTGATAGTGGGGTTGCAGTAATGCTGGAGCTTTGGGGAATGCAGAGTACCCTTTCATTGCCATCGCTCCCAAATCCAAACACGCCCGGAATGGTAACAACTTATAGGATGCTATCTATGGGTCAAATAGAACTAAATTGTGTTCATAGAGAAGGGACTGTTTTTGCATTTAAACTGCGTATTTATGCTAAAATGAATTGTTTAAAATAGAAGTTTTGACATGTAAGCTGCGTACTTACACTAAACTGAATTGTTTGAAATAGAAACGTTTTGAAATTTGACAGTGTGTAAAAAAAAAAAACTAAACTTATACTAAACTGAATTGTTTGAATTAGAACTGTTTGACTAAACTGAATAGCTTGAAATAGAAATATTTTTTACCATTAAACTGTGTACTTATGCTAAACTGAATTGTTTGAAATAGAACTGATTATTTGTATAAAAATGGGTTTGGAAATAAATAACCTACAAAGGTTGTTGTGCCATAAAACAAAAGCGAACAAACCTGGTGGAATATGATAGAGAGTGTGGATAATAGTCGTAATGTTGGCTTCTGTGATTCCTGTAGCTTCGTGGTAAATCGCTTCTTACTGTTAAACAGTCTTCCACGCAGCAAAAAGAGAACCGAAAATCTCTTTGATACTGAATGCCAGCCAACGCTAAGAAGACAGGTGCAAACTTTGCCTTCTTTGTTACTTTATGTATTATTTATTTCTGTCTACCTACCTACCAATCTATCTATTTTAGTCGTTAATCTAAACGTCTGCTTCAGTATCTATCAGGGCTTCAACTATGCTTTATTTTTGTTTATTAATTTCTCTTTCGTGTACGATGTGTAAATGATAATGATATTTATCAAAAAAAATATTTGATAAAATGCTAGATTGATTGATTGGTTCGTTTTAACGGCATATCAACCCACGTATGGTTATTTTCTATCTACAGGTTTTGAAACCATGCTCATTGTTCGTTCATTGTTGCATTTTTTGTATTGTTTCTTAAATGTTTGTTGTTTTGTTTTTTGCACAAGATAATTGCAGAATAACATAACCCTCTGTAAAGCGTCCGGCTGGCAGGTCGTAGCTCAGTGCAGTCTTTCTTACAGTGCTAAACTGAAGCTGGTTTATATAATGAAATACCTTCACTCACTAACCAGCAGCCAACCACGACCCATGCAATAGAATCGTCCACTTGTGCTCAATGGGATGCTCCAAGGCACCATAAATAACTGCCGTTCCTCAGTCGCGGCAATGCTTAGCTTTCTTTCATGGCTAGCCTCCTGGGAAGCATTTCTTGTTAATATCCTTTGGTCTCAGGGGGCCTTCCACCCCAGGCTTTTACCTCCTTCGGGAGGGTTGGGTTTATCGCCCGGCGCCTGAGACGCCCCTAATAAGGGGAATGCCGACGGGTTCGAGGGCATTTTTGGAACCCTGCACCCGGACCCACCATAAAAAGGCCTTGTGCCATACTTGTCCGTTCGGTGGGGCGAGCAACAAATACCGCTTAGCTTTCTTTCAGGACCGATTGCTCTTAGCTATCGCAACTAATTGCCTTACGCGACCCGACAAATCCTACAATAATATTGAATAAGAATCATGAAATCCTTACATGTATAACAACTCGCAATCAGAATAGACCAGGAGTAATGAAAATCCTTTAGGAGGGCATCTTACTCCTCTTCAGGGGATACAGTTAGCTTATTCTAAGCCCCACCTACAGAGAGATAAAGAGCCTTATTGCAATGTTTATTCGCGATGAAATAATACCAATCATCAAGCACGGACTCCTTTGACTCTCTCTCGCAATCCGTCCCTACCAGCCATCACTCATGGTAAGTCCTTTAAGTGGCATCCAGAGTCCGCACAGAGCTAATGAACGTTGTGTAGGTAGGCTAAAACTAGTGCGTCCATGTGTAGGAATCCACGGTAGAAAGCTATTTATGATATCGCTCTTACATCAACAACACATCTTATTTAGTTTGCGAGATAGCAAGTAGGTGGCCGTACATCAGCTATTTTGTTGGGTGCTGCTTCCAGGACTAGTTCAGAACTGTTCGCGGTAAACACGTGTCGCTACCATCAAGGTTTTCTCGAAGCATTTCATTAGATTTCAATTCGAGCAAACATACAGTCGTACTGACACGACTATAGCGTTTCATTTTATCAGAAAGATCAGATTTCTGAAAAGTTGTTAATCTGTCAATTGCAATCCATGCTACATGCTAGATGAGATATTGCTACTGAGGTATATGAAAGGGTTGTCTAATTTTAGAGGTTTCGCATTTTAAGAGGAGATGGCACTATCTTGATTAAAATTCGTGAACTCAGTTTTATTTGAGTTTACATAGAGACCAATGCTACTAGCTGCCAGTTCCAGACTATGTAACAGAGATTCGGCCTTAGCATGTGTATTTGCAAGAAGTGCTGTATCATCTCTGTAGTCTGCATCATCTAAAACAAATTATTAATATCGTTACAATGATAATATTATAGGTGTATCACCACCAAACAGAAAAATACCGAGATACACTGATGCTCCGATGAGTCTTAACACCTCTTACATCTTTCTCCCCTTGTCTGTTTAGGTCTGTCTCCGTTTCTCAAACAATCCTTTTCACCCCTTCGTTTTCCTCGCTGTGAATCTATTTACTTTTGGGTTTCTTCATGTCTTTTCCTTTTTATACTGAACTCGGCAAACTGCCTGCTCTGTTGTTACAACCTTTTGCTCAAGCCAATCAGGGTTGGTTGGTTTGTTTGTTTGTTTGTTTGCTCTTTATTTCTCGCTTGCTCACTTGTAGCAACATTTGTTGATTGGTTCGTAACATTCTTCGCAGTTGAGATAGAAACGAAAAGAGACGGTTTTGCGAGGAATATTTGTATCTTAAAGTTATCTCATTCTTTTATATTCCTGCTTTAGTTTGTTTTCGTTTTGTTTGCAATCTTCCTCAAACCAAGTTCTAATGTGCCCGGATGAAACAAAATGGGAATGAAAATAAAAACTACCAGTAAGACAAAGACGACAAAAGTAACAATCCACCGGTTCGGTTCTTCTTGTAAAGAAACACCAACACACAAGTATAGAAAATGACATACAAACACACCCAATACATATCTCAATAAAAGTACAATAGACAAAGAAACTTTTCTGTTTGTAGGTATAGCGACCGTAAATAAGCATCTCCCTTTTTTTCTCACTTTCTATAAGATTATATATCCATCTATAACAGCTCTATCATTGATATTGAGCACTATTTAATGACACCGCAAAATTTAGCCAACCTTTAACTCACCAAGTGAGATAGTGATAAATCATTATATATATATATATATATATATGTGTGTGTGTGTGTAAATATTTCTGTCTATACGAATGTTGATACATATAAATATCTATACGTCACTTCTTGTGTGTGTGTGTATATATATATATATATATATATATATATATACACACAAGGAAATCAACAAGTCTGAAAGCAGAATTTTCCTTCTCCGAGAATGGTTGCCATACTAAGCTAAGATTAAAGAGTCCAATCGAGCCCGTGATTTGTCCATAGCTGGAAGAAGAATAAATGGATTCATGCTTCTCCCAAAGGTACTAGCGTTATGGGAAATGCAAACAGCCTCATCCAGGATCTCGGGTCACAATGTTCATTTCCAACTACGTTACCCATTATACTACGAGAACACTTCCAATACATGAGTGTGAAGGTTATCGACGTAGGAAATAGAAACGATGACCCGGGTTTCAAATTATGGACGAGTCTTTTTTACGTTTCATTTCACTTGAATGCCCTTCGGAAAGACATCAATCCAACAGTTCTACTCGCATTTATGGGTAAATAGTAGGACAGTCTAACCTCTTTAGTTTTGGTAAGGAAGTCTAAGAGAAGGAAAACAATTCAAACCAACTGTACAAAGTTTTAAAATTTACTCTGCGTCAGATCCTTTTCTTGACGGTACAATTAGATAGTGTTTTATATGGGTGCAATGTCCATGTCATGTTAGTTTGCACTTCGTATTGTTCAGAACTAAATAAAACAATTGCAATAACTTGATATAAGATGAAAACCAAAACGAATGTATTGACACACAACCAATTTCATTATCGAGTTATGTTGTCAGCCCAGTTGAGTCACGATATGAAATCTTGGCGGGAAGACGAACGAGAAGAGAAAGAAAAACGAACAGCACAAAATGGCCAAAGTGACAGCAGACGATTTGCTCCGAGATAGAAAAGGGTTTCAAAACTATGATGGACGTATAGAAAGACTTGTTTTGAGAAGAAATTGGGTTTATAACTAAAGAAAAAAAAATAAATATAGAAAGGACCGCTTACGGAAATGAGAAAATGAAAGTGAAAAATGATAATGGTAAAAAAATAGATTAAATAATTGAGAAATGAACAGGGAATAAAGATAGACGTTTCCTTTTTATATGAAAAAGATAAAGGGGAAAATAATGTGAAAAGGAGAAGAAAAAACAAAAAAGAAAAAAATGGAAATGAGAAATAAGTTAAAAACAAAATAATGCTGATCTTCATAAGGAACAAGGAAGACTTGCAGTTATATGTAAATGATTAAGGTGGAAGGGTTGAAAAGGAAAATTAGGTTCAGGATGACAGGCATCGAGAGCAACGTATAAGTATCCCAATGTAATTATATATATATATATATGTGTGTGTGTGTGTAAAATCGATTATCAGAAAACTAGCCATTAACCCTCGTGGAATATTCACGTTTCTTCTTAAACGCTTCAACCACCTAAACAAAAAAAGCAAGTTATGAAAGACCGAACAAAATAGGGGGAAGGAAAAGACTATTATAAGAGAAAAATTCTTCAGATTGAACCGAAAAAGAAAAGGTAGAAGAACTTAGAAGTAAAACTAACGTTTCATTTTCGACGTTGGGAAACACTGAATATCTACAACCGAGCGAATATCATACATACAGATTTATTTAATACCAAATCTTGTTTATACTTCTATGATTTTGAATGATTTCTGGGTAACATTATTTAAACGAGACTGAGCCGATTTGCTTGCACACAGTTAAATGGTTAAAATTGTTATTTGTTTGCACACAGTTAAAGTATTACTTACACTAAATTAGTAAATAATTGAACTGTTCTATTTCATCCATTGATGGGATGATGAACAGGTCCATACAAAGAAAAGAAAAAAACTACTGGTTGTCTAGATTTCTGAGAGGAAGCGTGAAGATTTTTATCATTCAGGGTTTTTGGACTTTTGTATTCATCTTTATTGTAATATTCCAGACGTGTTGGCCTATATATACTCCGGCTATCTTAAGGTGTTTCTTGTCGAACTCAAGAGCCAATACAGAACTTCAAACCACGTCCTTTATTTAATCTACGTAGGTTGTTTGCTCTGATTCCGTTAAACATAACGGGGTACAAGTGTTATACATTCCTGTATTGTTACACGCCTGCAGTAAGAATTGAACCAGCAACCTCAGATTGTCTCTTAAAAGCTTAGAAAACCAACGCCTATAAACATTACGCTTTGGAGGTGCCCGTGGTGTAATGGTTACCGTCCGAGGAAATGGACACGGCGACACGAGTTCAAATCCTGGCCGAGACTAATTGCATTTCACATAGCACTAATACCCTTGGGAAAGGTATGAATCCAATTATTCTCCCACCAGCTATGGGTAAATAGTAGGGCAGACTAGGTTCTTCAGCTTTGGTGAGGCAACTAGTCTAAGAGAAGGAAAACTCTGAATTCAAACCTGTTAAACTCCGCTTAAAAATTGACCTTGTGTCATATCCTGCCCGAGCGGAGGGGTTGATAAATAGTTCCTCAAGGAATCAGTGCGAAGTAAAATGCAAGTTGCTTCGTCCAGAAATTGAACTCCGATCAATGTGTTCATTTTCTATAACGATTGCTAATACTCTAATTGGAGGGGTTGGTAAATATGATAAACATTACGCTTTGTGTCCGAAAATCCTGATAGATAAAAGGAGAAACCAGAAAAAAAAAGATTTCAGACGTTGAAAAATTGAATAAAATGTTGGTAGAGAAAAAGAGTTCAGATGACGTAACAGCTATCGTGTAGGACTGCAACATCTAAATAAGTAAAAGATATATTTTCTTCTCCAGGTGAGTAAAACTGGCACCATTTTAAAAGGTTACAAAAGTAGCATATACATAAATTATAGGGCCAATGAAACCAAGCGTGATTTTGTGTGATGTGTCCAAGACTACAATTTTGTCTTAATAAAGACAGACGTTAAAAACTGCTGAATCTTAAGGGACGAGACTCTTGGTTGTCGGCAGAGATTGCAGAACCAAAATGTATATTTGTGGCTGCCTCCCACCAGACGGGACTTGACACAATGTCAAAAGCCTGAAGGCCGATTAAAGAGGAGATAAAGGGGGGAGGTCGGGAACGAGCCGAGACTCGAACCCTGCTTGTCATTGACCCACTAAGAGCAATGTGGGTCTAATGAGTCAAGCAGTATCACGGACCTAAATCTAGATCCGGGCGCGTATGCCAGAATATAGCTTGAAGTAGACCGTGAGGTCTAGTGCTATACAAGGGATGCATAGGAGTCATAAAAGCAGCTCGCCCACTCAAAGGTATACAGAAGTAAAAGTATTGTAGATTTTGAGAGAGCTTCAAATTATTTGATTTGCTTCGGATTGTTTGATATTCAACTATATCTGCGTATACATGTCGATGTTGCCAACTTGCCACAATTCTTATTGGGTTGGGCTGGAAATATTCTGCTTTTATTTTAAAGGTCAACATTCTTTTATTCTTTTTCTTCCTTTACGTTTTTCTTTTATTTTTACTGAATCTGTTTATCAGTTTTATATCATTTATTTACTTTCAACCGTTCTATATTATTGCAATTTTTACTGCAAACATTTTGTTGTCTATACAGGCGACTGAGCCGAACTTTCATGAACAGATTTTTAGGCATCTTTTAAAATGGGTTACAGTTTGTTTACTCAAATTACCTTTGCTTGGAAGAATACCACATGTAGTTTAGACAACTTGATATGGCAGTCACCTATTAAAGTAATGACAACGACCAATGCGTCTTAACTCCGAAGGGGTTGATTTGTAGGTTGTTTGGATTTCATGACAAATCAACCTTTGTAGGTTATTTAACGCTAAATCCATTTTTATACAAATAATCAGTTCTATTTCAAACAATTCAGTTTAGCTAAGTACACAGTTTGTCAAAAACATTTCTATTTCAAGCTATTCAGTTTATTGTAAGTACAGATTTTTTTTACACGCAGTTAAATCTCTAAACAGTTCTATATGAAACAATTCAGTTTAGTGTAAGTAAAGTTTCAATGTCAAAAACAGTTCCATTTCAACCAAATCAGTTTAGCATAAGTACACAGTTTAAATGTACGCACACAGTTTAATCATGAAAAACATTTCTATTTCAAGCTATTCAGTTTAGTTAAACAATTTAGTTTAGCATAAGTTTGCAGTTTAGACCTATTTAACCCATAGATAGGGCCCTATCAGATGCTACCACACCACAATGGCAATGAAGGGGTGCTCCGCATTCCCCAAATCCCCAGCATTGCTGGAACCTCACCATCAGATTGTTTAGTACCATATCTAAGACACTCACTGGTGGGGGCTACCCCTCTACAGAGGTGCAGAGGTATTCTATAGCCCCAGCTGACTGGACAATCCGAAGGTGGAATCGACTCCGGGAGTGGTGGATGAAAAAGTCCAAAATAAACTTTTCTGCATAGTCACGATTATTTATAAGGTGTTCTACAATTGAAGATCCGTAGGTATTTCTAAGATTATCATTCGGGCCTCCAATAAAATTACGTATTTTCACAGGGACATGTTTAATTCTTTTTCTCCGTATTGACTATGTCACACTCTTCATTTCATTTGCAAGTCTATATTTTATCCAACCGACCGTTTCTCTATAAACAGAGGTAATGTCTGCTAGGGCGTAATATTTCGATATAGTCTCCAACACAAATGTTTTCTTTCTTTCCCACCATATATATATATATATTTCCTTTTTATTATTCAAGAAGATATTTTCCTCAATTTAGCTCTGTTGAGCGAGGACGAAACTGATCAGCTAGCTTTTCACCATGTTTTAGTTTTTTTATTCCCATTTGAAATAGAACTTTGGATCTTTTTATTGCTTTAATTGTACTTTCAGGAGCATATATGCAGGGGAGGGTGAAATAAATATTTGTACATATGAAAATGAATAGATGGCATTAATTTCTGTAAAATTAATTCTAACCTAAGTTTATATACACCTATTTAGTAGAATATATCCTTATACAGTAAATGCATATAAAAATTGTTATTCAGACTATGTTTGAAAGATAAAAAATGAAATTTTTCATATGTATAAATATTTATTTCACCCCACTGTATATTCATGCTCAGTTTGCCAATATTTGAGCATTCTTTTTAATTATTCATTTAACGCTTTTATTCAAACGATTGTATTTGGTATTTTTTTGTTGTTTTACCATCTCTCTCTCTCTCTATATATATATATATATATATATATATATATATATATATATATATATAGATAGATAGATAGATAGATAGATGCCTGTGCGTTTATATACCTCCCATGTCCTAAACCATTCAAGAAATCTGGGCACTGCATCGAAGAATGAATGCACACATGAGTGACGTTCTATTATGAATTCCTACAGAGACACCAGTTTTGATCGACCAGCGAAGACTTACTGAATATAGCCTTGATGGTATATTAGGAGCGATTGACGGATCGTTAGAAAAAGAGATTTAAAGGACTCCGTGCAACCAGTGCGACTTTATTATGCGCGTGCGCACACACACACATATATATATATATATCAGTATCTATCTTTTTCTATCTTAATTTTTATCTATATAGGTAGATAGATAAATGTATGTGGGGTCTATTTGTTAATATCTTCTTATTACATTTGCATTCAATACCAGAGAGTGTACATGTAATATATTTTGCATTTCACAAACGGATGAAAGATGATGGATCAAAAGACCTGGCGCCAAAAGCAACGAAACATTTATGTATTTTTAGGCAAAGCAGATTGCAACATTACCTTTTAAGAACGATTTTTACCTGTCGGTAAATCTTTTTTTCTTTTCTTTTTCCAAGTTAGATATTTCGAGGCGTGAATGATTTGTTTTGGGTCTTGGGATCTCCGTCTGCTAACGAAATATTGCTAGCTAACTTTACGGTTGCTAGCTCAATGTGATAATCGATATTGGTGCCCTAGAAGTTTTCTCTTACTTTTTTTCCCCATTTTTTAAAATTTGTATTCTAAAGTAATACTTTAAGAACTGGTTACGTAGTAAAAGCAATGGTGATTGGTCGGTGTTCATGACATACGAGGATCATTAAATAAGTTTCCAGACCTTTTTCGTATGGGCTCTTTTATTGATAGTACACGTATGAAACTCTACTCCCCTTCGAAGTAATCTCCTCCGGCTGCAATGCACTTGTTGTAACGTTCCAACAATTTCTGGAAGGCCCCAAGGAAGTCCTCTTGTGTGAGCGTGTCAATAACATTCGTCATAGCCTCTTTCATCTCAATTGTCTCATAATGACATCCTCCGGGCTTAGAGAATAACCAAAAGTCACAGGGAGCAAGGTCTGGACTATAGGGAGGATGAGGAACTGTCTTGATGCCCATCTTGGTCAAATAGTCTGTGACAAGGATGGAGTTGCGGACTGGTGCATTATCCTAGTGGAAATACCCTTGACCTGATTTGATGAGTATTCTCCTCTTCCGACGGAATCTCATCCTGAACTCCCTTAAAACCTCAACATAGTAACCCTAACCCTTTGGCCAATCAACTCTGGTGTATTGAGTTCCTTACTCCTCCCACACCTCTCATCATCCCTCACAGACTTTCTTGAATCTCTTATGCCACTCAAAAACTGATGCTCGAGTCATGCAAGATGGTCGAAAAGCTGTCTGAACCATTCTATGCGTTTCTCTGGCATTTTTTCCAAGATTAGAACAGAATTCTATGGCATATCGTTCTTCCTCACGTCCATATTGCATTTTTGAAATTCACCAGCTGTGACAATCAGGCTTTAGTAGGGTGTATTCAAATTCCTGCTGTAGCTGTTCATTTGAACCTGAAATCATAAAATTGGTCAGCCATCTCATAAGATGTATAGCAATAATATACTGAATTTTCAAGAGTGTACGATAATTTTAAATGTATGAACAAAAAAAGTCTAGAAACTTATTGAAGGCACCACGATTCATCACTTCTAGGTTATCAAATGTCAAACCATATATGTGTGCGCGTGTGTGTTTATTTGGGCCGCATTTCTTTGTTAACACATATTTGATTAAACAATATAGACATTCATTTTCTACACATTTCTGAATTTATCCTTTCGAGTCACCACATCGATTTTATGTTATCCGGCTATTATTGGTTAATAAAATTCCCATAATTAATTTGTTCCCTAGTATTTTTGGCTTGATCTTGGGCCATCATCAGGGAAGTGTGTATATGGCAAAAGTGATGTGACATTTGCATGTCCATTAGTACTTTTTATGTGTGGAACATTTATTGCTTATACTGGTGTGTTGTGGCGTTTATTTTATTAAACGTACAATTAGAAATATAAGACAAAATAAAAACTGCAATACTCCAACCAATAAACAAGCATTTATCAAACTTTTTACCGTGACCAAATGCCCATTTAGATGAAAATATTCTAAGAAAACGTTCATTAAAAGAAATATATTCCTTCTTGATTCTAATAAAAAATAAAACTTTAAATTTAAAACCTCTAACTTAGTTATTAACAATAATTCCTCCCTCGATTAGGGTTTTGCAAAAAACAAACATCAATTTATATGAACGTTAATAGATTGTGTTTCAGAAAATAACCATATTTACATTGATTTAACCTTAACTACACTATCGAGACGACTGACTATGTATCTCTATGATGCTAGTTCAATAGGACAACTTATAAAAAACATTCTTACCCAAAAACTCAGTTTCGAAAAATTCTAAACGAAAACAACAATAGAACAAAATAAGTAAAAATCAGATTCTCGAAGAGCTCCATATCAGAAAGAAACAACCTAAACTTAATAGAATCAATTTTTAATCCAGTTCTAATGTATTTAAATTTCTATAGCTAATGTGGCTATCAACAGAACAAGTTTAAATATGAATACACTAGTGTAAATAATAAATGCTTCACACTTACAAAGTAGTAGTGGACATGTAAATGTCTCATCTCTTTTGCAATATACACACATCACTGATGATGGCCCAAGATCGAGCAGAAAGTACTTGGGAACCAATTAATTATGAGAGTTTTATTAACTAATTCCAGCTGGTTACCATAAAATCGATGCAGCGACTCGAAAGGATAAATACAAAAATGAATAGACAAAGGACGTCTCTATATATATATATACGTGGGTAGTTCAAAATATTCTAAGCCTCACTAAGAAGAGTCATAGGTAAACATTTTCGCTGTTGTAACACACTACTACTTCTTATGAAACTAGAAAAACTGATTCAGATTTCAGTCTTAATTTCTGTGTATGTGAGACCCATGTAAAGGTGAGAAGTCTACAACACATCAGTAATCTAGGGGTGGCTTAAAACCTTTTGAGTGACCCTCGTATATATCAACACAAATATATACTCACAGATGTGTGCTTATATTCAGCTGAAGTCATAAAATTATGTCAGATTATTTGTATTAAGTAGAAATACTTGAAACCCTATCCCTATATTTGTATTACGAATATTTAATTCAAGTGATAATCGTTTGTAAATGATTAACATTAGATTCCTGAAAGTATCTCATTGTTTGTAAAATAGACTGATTCGGCTGTAAATAATCCAACGATGATTTACACGCCATAAAACTAACCGACCAAGCTGAATTCCAAATATGACGAGTGATATCCGGATGAATCCGTGGCATACTATTACTGTTAGATATCGACTGTACGATGCATTTGACATGTTGCATAAATTGCATGGGTGATATAACAGGATATGCATCTGTTACCTAAAGTAAACAGAGCGCAGGTATTTCCTGAGCGGAAGTGCCACGTAAATTTGCGTGGAGAGCCTGCTAGACTGGATATTTGTCCATGCGTACCGCATAGATGGGAAACGCGACCAAGAAGAATGCTTGGGAACCCGGAAAATTATTTAAAGGAGGATAAGATTTGGACCCAGCAGAAAGAAAGGTTTCCCAGAAAAACCTCAACCTTGCCTCTATGTTTTTCTGCCATCTCCGACTCTCTCCTACTCTACTAATACATTCATTTAATAAAAAGTGAAAAAAAAGCAGATAATATTTTTATACATCAGAATTGTTGTCTCTTCTTGCTATAGACATCTTGGATTTACCTCCTGTCAACCCGTTGCACGTGAACACGCTTCCTGTATTGTATGCCACCCATAGAACTTATGTAGCACTTTCTTAAAGGCCGCTATCAGCAGCAATTAAGTACATGCCACTTGACATCGAATTTTCCTCGTAATTAGTTGTAAAAATGTTAATGAATTAAGGAAATTTCTCAACAAACTGTCACAAAGTGATAAATAGGTAAAGGCAAAGAAGTGATAAGTGAATAAAATACATCATCATGTCGTTCCACAAACGTTAATCTCCTTAACCCTCTCCTGTCACCCTTCTCTGTCGTACGTAGCTTCCGGTAGGTCTTCAAGGCCACATCCTCTATCGGCACAGAGCTGTTGTGTACAGGTTCTAACTGGTCGTCCATCCTTTGCTCGACCATGTGAAGAGGTCCACTAGAGTATGTCACTGATGAGTTTGAAAAACGTCATATATATCATCATCATCAAGTCGTGCCGCCAGCATGGATATCCTTGACCGTCTCTCGCCACTTTTCCCTATCGTTCATCGCCTCCGGCAGGTCTTCTGGGTTACATCCTGTGTCCTCACATACCTGCTGTATGTAAGTTCGGGCTGGTCGTCCTGCTTTTGCTTGGCCATATGTGGGGGTCCATAGTAGTACGTCACTTACGAGCTCGTCTTTGCTTCTCCAGCAGTGTCCGGCGTGTCTGGCTCGTCTGACCTGTATAGTTTTCGTGATGGGAGGCAGGTGGCCGTACAGTTGGCGTCTCGTGGGGTGTTGTCGCCAGGACTTGTTCAATATTGCTCTCAACATTCTTGTGTAGTTGCCGTCAAGTTTCTTCTCCAGCCGTTTGGTTAGCGTCCATGTAGTGCATCCATATAGCAGTATCGATACAACTGCTACCTGGAAGAAACTGCGCTTCATTTCATCGGTCAGGTCTGATTTCTATATTATTGAGAGCCTATCTATAGCCGTCCATGCTTTCGTCAGCCGTGTGTCGATGTCGTTTTCTGTTGATGAGACGCTACTTCCTAGGTAGGTGAATTTGTCCACTAGCCTCAGAGAGGCTCCGTCTAGAGTGGTAATGTTGCCCGTTCGGTTGTAACACATATATTCAGTTTTGTGTGCATTGACATGGAGGCCAATGCCTGCTGCAGCTCGTTCCAAACTATGCAGTAGTGTCTCTGCTTGATTAGGCGTATTCGCCAGTAACGCTAAGTCATCAGCATAGTCGGCAATCATATATATGGAATACAGTAGATGCAAAAATATTTACTGATATGTAGATAAAATGCAATAGAAGTAAGTAAAGTTGGCGACCGTATTCGAGGGTGACCCAAAGGCTCCCTTTTCGATAGCTACTACACCAAGGTGTAGGGAAGGGCTGAATTGCTCCACTTTACCAATCATCCATACCTTATAATGCTGAGTGTTAAGCAAGGAGGCATCAAGTACCATTTTTAAAGTCTTTGGTATGACTCGACCTGGGATTGAACCCCGGTCTCCCAGGCCATTGGCGAACACTGACTGCTGGGCCAAAGGAGCAATAGATATAAACGATAGATACTAGCGTGATAAACACGGAGTGTTTCTGGTTTAATGATTATCGTCGTAGGAAATGGACACGGTGACCAAAGTCTGAATTCTTGACGAAACTGTTAGCATTTCACATAGTGTTAAATATCCTTGTGAAAGGTAAGCATCCAACTATTCTCCCTTTATATATATATATATATATATATATATATATATATATAGTAGTATTGTATAATCATGATGATAGTACAGATACAAGCAATACGAACGAGTTAATTCCTTTTTACCTTCAGTCCTTGGACACAAGGAGAGAGAGACAAATCATAAAAGCCTATGCTGACCATACTATGCTGACCCCCGCGGTGCATCTTATGGTCTTAAAGATCTCTACTGATACTGAACCAAACTGATCTGCTTTTCAGGCCCGAAAAGCCAAGCCACGCTCTTCAACAGTAGAAACTCAACTAAACTGTTCAAAATCCTAAAATTCTCAGAACAGCTCTTCCGGGCGTGACGTCATCCACACTCTCAATTCACTCCAATGGCCGTTCAGTTTCATTTCCTCTCTGGGGGTTTTATTATGACAGATGATGATGGCAGGCGTAAGACTTCACTATCTGACTAAGGCACCTGAACTAAGAGTAGTTCAAAGCCTTACCAAATTAAATGATAAAATAAAATAAACGAAAAATTATTAATATAAAAAAAAGTCATTATCTTAATTATATAAGAGTGGGACAGTCTGGGCTCTTTAATCTTCGTATAGCAACCGGTCAAGAAGTAAGACTGAATCCAAACCTGTTTTTACGCCACTTTAAAAATTGACCTTGTGTCACACCCTGTCAGTACGGAAGAGTTGGTAAATACAGGCACAAATAGAATACAATAGTAGCAAAACGAGATAGATAGACAGATGATAGATAATGAAAAGACCTCTATAGTTTGATGAAAGATAGAAGCTGCTCATAGTTTGGCAGATAATTAAATACGAATGAATAAAAAAAGAGAATACAAGATTTTCTCTGGTTTGAATTCTTGAGTTTCCTTCTTGAAATCCTCGAATATTAAACTTTAGCCAACGCCAAAGCATGATTAACATTCTTCTATCAACTTTAGTGTCTATTGTTTGTCTTTCTGATTCTATTGACAAATAACAGGCGCATTACTGCAGATCTCCCTTGTATGCTTTGTCAAGAAATTGAGACCTTCTCGGTCAGAATAAGCAGGCTCAAAATGTCTTTTTTTTACCTCTTTGATTAAGTCTTTAGCCAATTTGATTCATTCTCTTTTAATTGATAGTCTGCGAACAAACTATTAGCAAAAATGTTTATTCTCACTATTTCTTTGAAGTATATCTATCGGTAACATTATTAAGTAATTTACATTCTATATCGACATTCTTTGTTTATCATTCTCAGTCGTTTTAGAGCAATAATTTGCTCATACTTATATTCGTATCAATCTGCCTCTGTCTGTGTATATATATAAGTTGGCCGACGGTAGTTGAGGGTGACCCGAAGGCTTCTTTTTTAATAGCTACTACACAGAGGTGTAGGGGAGGGCGCTACTCCTTTCTCTGGATTGCCCCAATTACTATTGATCCGTACCTTATAATGCTGAGTGTTAAGCAAGGAAACATCAAGTATTATTTTTGAGTCATTGGTATGACTCGACCTAGGATTGAACCCCGAACTCCTGGGCCATTAGTGAAGACATGAAACGATTATTCTTTTTACTTACTCTCTCTCTCTCTCTATATATATATATATATAGACACACTCTCTCTCACACACACACATACCATTATCAAGTACTACTGAAAGCAGAGTTCTCTCACCCTCCACCCTTATCATCCATCGCTTCTGGCAGGTACTTTAAACAAAATCCATTGTCCACAAAGAGCTGAGGTAAGTCATTGCTGTTCAGCCAACATTCATGAGAATCCAGAGAACCTCACTTATGCGTTAGCGCTTATTTCCCCAGTCGTGCCCAGCATAATTTTTTTTTTTTGATGGTTTGTGAAATTGGAGGCAGCTGGCCGTAAAACTGCTATTCTGTGGGGTGCTTCTTCCAGAATTTTTCATAATAGACTGTGTAGCTTCCATCTAGGCTTTTTTTCTCTCAACGTTTCATTAGAGTCCATGGGTTACAAACATGAACACACACACACTATATATATATATGGAAAGATAGTACAAATCAAGATTTAATGATAATTACATAGTTAAATGAAATAATATTCTCACGTGTAATATTGACACAAAATTGAAAAGAAAAAAAAATTACCCTTTTACTTTTCATATAGATAAATTTCATTTGCTGTCCCAGATTGTTATGAATTCGCGCAAAAATACCGAATAAGGGCTTTGCAAAACCCATCGGCATCACATCATTTAATTCCCAAAGGGGAAACGGATCATGTTTACTAAATAATTCCTTTCGCAGATTCCTGATCATCCCACTCAGTTCAGCGTAATTAAATTTCTATTTATGAAACCTTTATGCAATTCAGCCTGACGTAAATGATTTTCCTTTCTTCCTCAAATTCTTCTGTGATTCGTCAACAAATAATTAGCATACTCACACGTAGGTAATTTTAATTCACTGACATCTCCAGCCGTAGGCTGAGACAAGAAATCATGAGAATGGGAAGGAGAGAGTTAGGGAGGAAAATGCACGGGCACACCCCGAGGTGAATCTTTTAATCCCTTCAGAGGGAGGGATCCATCGTGGCGTATATACCAAGACATATACGCAAACAGGTTACAGTTGAATATGTAGTTGTATGCCTTGAAATTAGTCTTGCAAAAGATCTTAGACGTAGAGGATCTAGTGACAGTCAAACCTACAAGACTTAAACTGAGAAATGACTGATAATTTTCCTGCGACATCTGAGAAAGAAAAACAATTGCGAGTGACAGCTAAAAACAATTCTATAATATTTGAAAAAATGTTCTAAAGACAGCGAAAAAAAAAACGTATTTGTAGTACATCAATAAGAACAATTGTATTACGACAGCTAAAAAACAATTGCATTACATTTGTACTTAGGCAAGTAAAAACAATTGTGTTTGGAGAGCTAAAACAACGATCATGT
Source organism: Sepioteuthis lessoniana (assembly GCA_963585895.1). Taxonomy (NCBI): domain Eukaryota; kingdom Metazoa; phylum Mollusca; class Cephalopoda; order Myopsida; family Loliginidae; genus Sepioteuthis; species Sepioteuthis lessoniana. The sequence goes on from OY757912.1 coordinate 106,344,657, forward strand.
ATGATGAAAGCAAAAATACAATTTTATTTCGACATAAAAATAACTGCATTAATGTTTTAATAGAACAGCTGAAGACAGTTTAAACAACTGTGTTTGACGAATGATAAAACAACTGAATAACATTGGCTAAAAATAATGAACCTAATCATCCAAAAACGATTGTATTAGTATAATTAAAACGATTCCCGAAAAAAATTGTATTACTACAACTAAAAACAATTGTATTAAAAAAGCTTAAGACGATTGCATTAGTTTTTAGGACAGCCAAAAACAATTAATTTGTCAAGAATTACCGTATAGTAAAATTCTAAAACTATGTTATTTTCAACACACAGAATATTGAGAGACCACACACGCACATTTTATATATATATATATATATATATATATAGTAGGGTGAAATAAATATCCGTAGAAATGAAAATTTTCATTTTTTTATCTTATAAACTCAGGTTACAATTAATTTTACAGAAATTAATGCCATCTATTCAATTTCATATGTACGAATATATGGCATTACTTTCATATGTATGAATATTTATTTCACTCTGCAGTCTATATGCACTCGGTGTGTAAGAGTCATCGTCGCAGGAAATGGACCCGTTGAAGCGAGTTCAAATCTTGTTTGCTTTTCACATAACGCTAATACACTTGAGAAAAGTATGCATCGGTCTATACTATCTCAAGTTGCGGATATCTAGTAAGATAGACCGGTTACTTTAATTTTCATATTACAACTAATCTAGGAAAAGGGAAAATTTCAATACAAACCAGTTAAAGGTGTCCGTGGTGCAATGGTAATCGTCGCAGGAATTGGACACGGCGACACAAGTTCAAATCCTGAACTGATTGCATTTCACATAGCACTAATACCCTTGGGAAAGGTATGAATCCAATTATTTTCCCTCCAGCTATGGGTAAATAGTAGGGCAGACTAGGTTCTTTAGCCTTGGTGAGGCAACTAGTATAGGAGAAGGAAACCTCTGAATTCAAACCTGTTAAACTCCGCTTAAAAATTGACCTTGTGTCATATCCTGCCCGAGCGGAGGGGTTGGGTAAATATGATAAACCAGTTAAACTCATAAAATTTGATCGTGTATCACATCCTGCTCGTGCCAAGGTTTGGCAAATATATATATTTTTATTAGGAAGACGTTAGGCAACTCAAGCAATTGTTCTATGATTTGTTTTCGTTTCGTTTCACAGCATATCCATTTCCCCGGTCATTTAATGCCAAATCAAGTTTTTTAAAAAAGGGCGGGGGGACTGAAAGATATTTTATGTTGGAATATATTAGTACGGAAACGATTTGTAGAAAGAATCTGGTTTTCCTGAAAGTTTATTAGTAGAGAGTCATCTTGAAGTAAAAAGAGTTTTTTTTTGTTGTTTTTTTTTAACAGTTTGTAGAAAGGATCAGATTTTGTTGAAGTATTTCTTATAGAGGAACAGTTTGTAGGAGAAATTTGGTCTTGCTGAAATTTCTTTTAGATTTTTTCGTATATATTCATCGCTTTTACGAATTTTATTACATTTTTTATTGCAATATTTAAGAACTGTTCCTTCTCGTCGTTTGCACTATAAAAGGTTTCTTTTATATGGGCCAGGTTGGTACATTCAATGAAGATGTATTTCACACTGTTCTACGGAAAGAGTCCAGACGGTATTCCAGTCAAACCTTCGAAACATTTTAAGGATGTTTAAAACAACCTCAAGACGTTTAATATAAATATTGGCGACTTGGAGCATATGACGGTAAATCGATCAAACCGGAAGTGACATACAAAAGATGTAAAGGATTCGAAACAGAGAAACGAGCCCTTCAGACGCAGGACTTGACCTCGGTCCCTGATGTTTTTAGTCTGAACATGTTTATAATATTTGTAGTAGGGAGTGTTTGTCCAAAACCAAAATTGCAAGTCATATGAGAACTCACGACAACAAACTCTCGCAGAGTGTTTCAGCAGCAACCTAGGGGGAACTTCTATAAATTCTGCAACAAAGTATAATGGTCGGCAGCAGGTTTCAGAAGTCATATAGGTTGTATCAGGGCAACATTAATGGAAAACGCAGCTAACTCATTTTTCACACATACAATAGGATTTAAAAGGATATACATCGACCTGAGGAATCTCATCGCTCTCAAGGTTACTTTTAGTTAATCGAGGAGATGGCTTTCTTCTGCAAAGAAATGTTTGACTCTCTCTCTCTCTGTGTATATATATATATATATATATATATATATATATATATATATATATATATATACTTACACTTATTTACCAACCCCCCCCCCCCCGGTCGGGCAGGATATGACACAAGGTCAATTTTTAAGCGGAGTTTAACAGGTTTGAATTCTGAGTTTTCCTTCTCCTAGACTAGTTGCCTCACTAAGGCTGAAGAACCTAGTCTGCCCTACTATCTACCCATATCTGAATAATCGGTTTCATACCTTTCCCAAGGGTACTAGTGCTATGTGAAATGCAATCAGTCACGTCCAGGATTTGAACTCATGTCGCCGTGTCCATTTCCTACGAAGATAGCCATTACAGAATGAGCACCTCCCCGCTCTCTCTCATATATATATATATATATATATATATATATATATATATATATATACACACACACATACCCTCATATATATATGTAGGGGGTGACATTTTAAAAAATCTTAAACCTTTATAAAAAAAACCTTAATGAAATTTTTACATCCATGTGAGTATATTTTTGGAATCTACCCGAGGCAATTAAAAATGTTGATATTTTCATAGGCGAATCTTTATTAGAAAAACAGAACTGATACTAAGGAGAGCACTTGGCGAAGATTCCAATAATTTGCTGAGAGAAAGGTGAACAGGTGGGAATTTTAAAGTCATAATAGAACTCGCATAGAAATGCTGACATTTTTTAAACACGCTGTATCGATTACTTACTTAATACTTCTGTGCATACATTCACTTGTTAAAACCTGTAGAGAGACAGAAAATGTAGTAAGAAGTGTATTTGGAAAAATAGCTGGTGGTGTTAAAATGTCTGATAAACGTCTTAGGTTCGCCAAGATAGTGTTAAAAACACAGACGATTGTGTTGGTTGTTTGAGAGAGAGAGAAGAGATAACAATGGCTGCAAAGATGTCATTCAACCCATGTCACTAGTATTTATTTTCGTACTGAGCCTATCTACAATCTAGAGCGAAAGATATCCGCATTTCGTCTTCTATGTCTGATCTCATTTTTTCCCTCCGGCAAAGATTAGGATCGGAGACCTTTCAGTCCCTGGTCCCCCTTATACAACTGACGACCTGGGAAGGAAGGGCAAAGCGACTCACGGTCGGGCTTTGACAGAAAGCTCCTAACAAAATACTCTCTCTCTCTCTCTATATATATATATATATATATATATATATATGAAGAAACAGATATATAACATACAAACACAAATATTTGGAGAGAAAGAAAGTGAGAGAGAGAGAAATGCAAAGAATCAAAAAGATAGCCATGAATGTGAACATACACAGTTATTTATTAAAGTGAAAGTGAGGCACAAAGCTGAAAAAAGAATGAAAACCTGAGTTCGTTAATGTTCATAACATACTCAAGTCCCCATGTTTTTTTTTTTTTCTTGAAAGCGAGCGGTTCCATATTTACTATTAATCTTTTGAGAAATGATATGTCACCTGTCAAATAAGGATTATCTATTAACCAATCACCTACAGCAGAAACACGCATCTGCGTCTGTTTTCATTAAAGAGCAAAATTCCCAACTGTATCTCTATATGAATATTTTAGAACGTTGAATTTTGATTGGTAAGATTTGATGTGGTTTATTTATTTAACGGCATATCAAACTCATTTTGGCAAATTTAAGAAAATTTAATTCATTTGTAAATGTTTGTTTTTTTCTGTTCTATTGCATTTTTATAACTGCAAGTTATAATTCTCTGTAATCATTTGTTTGCACATAGTCATGTGATATCAAGAGTTCTCGTCTACAACAAATAATTTGGACGCAATTATATGGTTTCTTGTAAACCTTACAACAAGCAAATATATAGTTTCAAGTAAATAATATTAATCTTTAGTAACTATTCTTAATACAAATAATTTGTGCGGTTATGTAGTTGAGTTATTAAGCAGTAAGATGAAAAAAAATTATATTTTTGAAATATACTTTTAAAGAATTTAATGTCATTGAATACATTCAAACGGATAAGAGGGAAACTAAAAGAAATCGTAAGATATAGGTAGAGAAGAGAAAAACAAAGCCAAAAATAATGGGACATAATGGTGACAATGATACCAAAAAGTTCAAGTTGGTTGGGTTTTATGGCATATCAACCTTTGTGGGTAATTTAATGCCAAATTCATTTTTATGCAAATAGTTCTATTTCAAACATTTCAGTTTAGATAAGAACACAGTTTATCAAAAAAATTTCTATTTCAAGCTGTTCAGTTTATTCAAACAGCTCTAATCCGGTTTAGTATAAGTACAGATTTTGTTTACACGAAGTTAAATGTCAAAGCAGTTCTATATTAAACAATTCAGTTTAGTGTAAGTAGATTTTCAATAACAAAAACACTTCCATTTCAAATAATTCAGTTTAGCATACGTACACAGTTTGTGAAAAAACATTTCTATTTCAAGTTATTCAGTTTAGTCAAACAGTTATAATTCAAACAATTCAGTTTTGCAAAAATATGCAGTTAGCTTTATTTAACCCTGAGATAGGGCACTACCAGGTGCTACCATTCCGGACCAGAGGGGACCTGAGAGCAATAGCAATGAAGGGGTGTTCCGTATTCCCCAAAGTTCCAGCATCGCTGGAACCTCACCATTAGATTGTTTTGTGTCATATCCAGGACACTCATTGGAGGGGTGTCTTGCCTCTCTGCAGAGATGCAGTCTGTGTATTCTACAGCCCCAGCCGACTGGACAACCAAAAAGTCTAAAGAACCTGGGGAAAAGACTTCGAAACTGATGACCTGAGGAAAGATTGAGACTGTCCAGACTTTAGTACTTTTGACATCGGCTAGAATATACAGAGTTCTAGAGAGCTGATGAGACTTGTCATTTGGACTCTATTGAAGATCAACAGCTAGTAATGACGTGAAAACACAATTATCAATAAATCGTGTTTGGATTTCTGAAACAGGAATTGCAGTAATTGTACTTTTTTGATATTGATTAACAGAAAAAATAGCAAATATGGTGGTTGCTGTTTTAATGATATCAAATAATGTGTAATTTTTGGAAGTCAGATTAATGACATCAATATATATATTCACTGCGGGTCAGGAAATCTAAATTACGAAAAATTAAAATGATACTGACATCTCATTTCATCACATATATTTACCAAAATTACATTAATATTATCATGAATTACTATAGATTAGATTTATTCAAAGAAATCACGATTGGCACCAACCACTGCATCCAAATGATTTTGGAAACTCTTGCAAGACTTTCCGACGGTCTCCTTGTTTAGATTGGTAAATTACGTTTTCCTAATCTTCAGTTCGTATTTGATGTTGTATGAAATTTTGCTTGTCTCTCGGTCAATATCACCGCCCACATAATAATCAAGGGAATTGAAATCCAGGGAGATAAACTGCACGATGTTAAGAGTGTTTTGGTCGCAGGAATTTTAAGACTGTGAACACTGGATTCTCCTCCTTGTATGGTATGGTACGGAGTCCGGTTGCCACCTTTAACACTACCTCCTCCGGGCACTTGATGTAAAGCTCCACGTTTGAGTTTTAGGTCATGCTGGAGGATGAATCAATGTAGACTGTCAATATCATTTGTGATCACCTCAAACCCCATCATGTCGACTGGACGTTTAGTTTTAATCAATATGAATCTGACCTCAGACTGCGGCTCAACTATTCTGAAATACTCGCGTTGGCGCTTCGTAGGTGAATGCCAAGCAGCAGAGCTTGCAGTTTCCGAATTTCTTAAGTCAATTGTATAATGGTGCCACTTTCCGCTTAGTGCCCAGAAGAACAGTAGACTAAACTTGAAGCAAATTCAGCACATGCACGAATTTGAAAATTTTAAATAGTGACAATTTATCCATAGCACTGTAGGTGTGTGTGTGTGTGTGTGTGTATATATATTATATATTATTCAGTCCAGTTAAAACGGAGTCGGGAATAATTCCGTCAGGACAATTAAATTATTCAATTTCGAACATTTAAATCTTCCTGGTAAAGAGCTCAATGTAACTGATTCATATCAATGCCTATTGCAGGATGGAAATAAATTTCATAATCCTAATGTGACCGGATTTTGTTTTTCTTAAAAGGTATATATATATATATATATATATATATATATATATATGGGGGGGTATGTATCTCCTAACACATCATTAGCTGGATCAAAAAGCCCTAATATCACCTGTCTTTCTTTTTTTTTTTTTTACCTAAACTGGATGTAATTCCTTAAATACAAACACCGTAAAATTAGCGAAAATAACTCGCAAAAGCATATTAGAGTTGGCGAACCTTAGTCGAGGGTGACCCTAAGTTTCCTTTTTCGATAGCTACTACACCAACGTGTAGGGGAGGGCGCAACTCCTTTTCCTGGATTGCTCCACTTTATCCTTGATCCGTACCTTATAATGCCGAGTTTTAAGTAAGGAGGCATCGAGTACCATTTTTTCAGTCTTTGGTATGACTCGACCTAGGATTGAACCCCGGTCTCCCGAACTATAGGCGAACACTCTACACATTAGGCCAAGAGCCCGAAATCATAACTATGGGCAAACCTTAAAGAACACAAAAAATATTTTTATGTCACCTTTGTTTTGACTGAGAAATTGCAGCAACGCCGTCATATGTCCAAATGGGGAAACTACGTGATGAAGTACATCAGATAACAATGTTTTTTTGGGTTTTTTTATGTACATTGTTTTGTACTGTATATATCTTTGATGAGTTTTTACTGTATTTCGAATTATTTGTCTTCCTTTTCTTTTCTACAGTTGATTTTATTTTTTTTTTTTTTAATTTAAATACACAATTCATTACTTTTCACGTTCTTCAATTACGGCGTAGGTGGCGTTGCAGATTGACGTAAATTCGGATAGAGTGACGTTCACTGAACGGAAAGTTATTCTGGAAGATTGAAATGGTATAAAGCGGGATATGTGTGTATGTGGTGGGAAATGAACTGGAGAGCAGAGATATAAAGTGACTTGCATGAATAACACATAAATCTAGTTTTATTATTTGTATCGTATTGGCGAGACAGGGTGGAGTACCCGTTTTCAGTGCGAATTAGACTGAACCTTTCTCTATGACAAATACGTACACGAGAAAGGAAAATACAATATGTCTACTCATACGTGTACTGTTTTCAATACAAGAATTGATTGTACTGAAAATTTTATGAGAGCATAAATATACTAATCTTTCATTCTCCGTTCGAGTTTTTTTAAGCGCTTGAACGCAGTTTTTTTTTTTTTTGGCGGGGAAGGGAGGAGTATTTTCAATTTTTCCCAATGACAGATTACCTTTTCTATATTATTTTTACTCTTCTCTCATTCAGCTCTGGCAACTTATCCTGTAGACTACACCGACCCCATAACCAACAAGTGTCTTGTATATGACACCAAACCATCTGATGGTGAGGCTTCAGTCCTGAGGTTTTAGCGTATATAGAGTATCCCTTCATTGCCATTATGCCCTGGTAAACTCTGACCGAAGTGTAAGAACCTATTTAAGTCCCATGGGTAAAATAGAAGTATTTAATCATTTACTATACATGGAACCATTTAACTGTGTGCAAACAAATGAATAATGTAGAATTGAATTATTGATACATTTGTATTAAATAACAATACTTGAAACAAATGAGCTCTGGCTCATTAAAAATGTTTACCTGCAGATTATATATATTCAATGTATATGGCGAAATAGGATGCAGCATTAAATAATCTCCAAGTGTTGATATGCCGTAAACCATAACCAACCAACCAACCGTCGTCAAATCTGTTGCCATTTTATGCCTATCCTATGCCTTGCGAGACAGCAAATTTGTAGTAAACGAGTTCGAGCTCCAGTTGCGCTATTAAATCCACTTTCGAATTTATGCCCTTTGGAAAAGTTATATATATATATATATATATATATATATATATAAGGAAGCACAAAAGGGATAAAGTACATGATTTTTTTTCAATACATTTAATTTATTTTTTTATTATTCCCAACTAGTTTCGATCTGAAATCCTCGTCAGAAAAACGCTTTGTAGGAAAAGAAAAAAAAAACAGTATTTTCGTGGAAGTTGTTTTTTTTTCTTAATCTAAGGAGTTGATATGTTATAAGAAAAGCGAAGTAAAATAAACTAGTGGCGATGCAGAACTATTTGCTGAATTTTGGTAACAGAAAATATTTTTCATTCTGCAATATGTTACACCACCAGTATATTTTGGTATGACTTGTTATCTTTGTTTCATGGCATATCTTTCTTCGTTGGTTATTTTATGCCAAAAACATTATTGTAGAACAGTTGTGGTACTATTTAACTGATAGCTTGGGGGATAATGAGGTTCATGCCTTTCCCAAGGGTATTAATCTGAAGTAAATATATTAGACTGACTAGTGTTTGAACTTGCCCCCTACGATATCGTCAATTCAACACGTAAGGAATAACACTACACAGAGACCCCTCAGTGAGTATATATATATATATATATATATATATATATATATATATGTGTGTGTGTGTGTGTGTGTGTGTGTGTGTGTGTGTGTATGTACACTTCTTCAGCTCCATATCTATTTATTCTTCTCACTTTCTCTTTTGCGAATCTTCGGATGTGTATCTATACCATTTTCTTGTCTCGTTTCAACACTGCTGATTATATATATCTTCCTCTATTTCTTTCGCTGTATGTGTGTTTATGTGTATCTTTTGGCGTGTGTGTGTGTGAGTGAGAGAGAGATAGAGAGCATGTGTATGTGCGCCCGCGTATGTCCCTTGGGTATCATTTCTCCCCGCCTCATTTTGGCTTATCTGTCTCTAAATAAATGTCTTTCCTTGCTATTGTAAACCGTCTTAGTTTAGCCGCCAGGTCACTCTGAATGTCTATTCTTGTGATTATATGCACAATGTAGACATTTACTTTCTAATTTCAGATTATGCTGAAGCTACCACATGTTTATGTGACACCCAGTGAGGATTGGACTCTCACTGTCTCTTAATTGCAGTTTTGACTACTTGTCTCTCAAGTACACACTCTTCCTGAGTGAGTATATATATATATATATATATATATATATATATATATATTTATATATATGCATATATTTCTCGGTGGCCGTTAAGCGGATGTATGTAAACTATAGTAATTGTGATTCATAACCGTTTAAAATTTACTTCGCTGCAGCTGGTTCTTCGTGGCTGAGGGGTAGAGTCTTGGATTGGCGTTTGAGTCAATCGGGTTTCGATCCCAGTGGGAAGCTAGTATGTCCAGCCACACTGATGAGTTCTGATAGAACGAAACAGATCTGTCTGTGGATGACTATATATATATATATATATATATATATATATATCGCGGTGTCTTTGTTCGTCCTTTGGGTGTAATTTCTCCCTGCTTCATTTTGACTTATCTTTCTCAAAATAAACTTTCTTCTTTAGTAAGCCATTCCAGTTAAACATTGAGTTATTCTCAGTGTGTCTGTTTATGATTGTATGCCTGATGTAAGTATTCATTTCCGAAATTCAGCTCATTCTCTTAGTAGGCCACGTCTATGGGACACCTGGTAAGGATTGAACTCACTAAAATATCTCTGGGCAGCGAGATGAATTTGTGAGCTATGATTCTACACAAATCTCTGTACTTCTATTTCTTGGTCTGACTGTTACTATTATCAAACGACGAGTTAGAATTCAACTCAGTACTCTCTCGAGATGTGATTGCTATCAATCGTTTTAGAGTGAGTTTCTTTCATAATGTTTGCTGAGCTTATTCTGACACAAGGTCACCATCTTTATGCACAAGCTAGCATCAACAAGAGTAATACACTACACAGTTGTCGTTTATTAAGCTTCGTTAAATTTAACGATTTAATTCTCCTTGATTGGTTGCCATACCAAGATCAAAGAGCCTAGTCTATCCAAAGACTTACCTATAGCTGGATGGAAAATAGTTAGCTCTATATCTTTCTCAATTGTATTTGCTCTCTATGAAACGCAAACGGTCTCTTACAGGATTTGAGCTCGGGTAGCCGACTTCATTTCCTCAGAGGATAACCGTAACGCTAGCAATGGTTGATTGCTTGTTTCGTTTTATGGCCTATCAACCGTTTTTGGGCCATTTAACGCTGAATTAATTTTTATACAGTTCAGTTTAAAATCAGTATATTTTTTTGGTAACAGTTAAATGTCAAAACAGTTTTATTTCAAACAATTCAGTTTAGCATAAGTAAAGTTTCGTTCTATTCAAGAAGTTCCATTTAGTATAAGTGCCTAGTTTGAATGTCAAAACAGTCCTACTTCAAGCAATTCAGTTTAGCAAAAGTCCAGTTTAGTTCTGTTTGATCTATAGATAGGACCCTATCAGGTGCTACCACTCAAAGATTGAGTTGACCTGAGAGCAATAACAATGAAGAGCAATTCCACATTCCCCAAAACTTCAGCTTTATTGGAACCTCACCATCAGATTGTTTAGGGTCTTATCTAGGACATTCAATGGAGGTGGGGTCTTATCCCTCTGAAGAGAAGCAATCAAACCCTAACCCTAACTTCTGCAGCACCAGCCAACTGGGTAAACGCTATGAATGTCTACATATCTGTGTGTGTGTGTGTGTGTGTGTATGTATTTACGTTATTATTTTCAAAGGTTACCAACATGGGAAATGAACAGGAAGTTTGCGTTGCACTAATTTTTTTTAATGAAAAGATCCTGCAAAGTCAGTTTTCGAATTATTGTTTTCATAACTAGTTTGGAACCCTGGCCTCTGCCATTGTGAAGAAACATCAGTCATACAACCACGAGATAGATCACTTTATCTAATATTTGGTGGTTCGAAAATAATGACCGATAGATTCTTAAATATTTCATGAAGCCGAACTTATTTTTGAAAACATTTTCGGTAGGCTTAGATTAATATAACAGAAAGCCAGAACTGTAAAGGCTTTTGTAAGGATGAAGCCCCTTACAGTACTTACTTGCAAGCTGTTCTTGCAACCCGTAAGTGCTCCACAGCGAGGCGTCCAGCCGAAATATATTCCCTGGGGCAACGGTATGTATTTGGCAGAGTCTCATATCTATGTGTCCATATGCGATAGACAGTAAAAAAAATGCTAGAGTGAGAAAAAGAGAAAAGAGAAAGAAGGTGGGGTGTAAGAGATCAGTGCGTGATGAGGGTTGGGGGAGGGTTAAACCTCTGAAGCTTGTTCACAAGGTGTCCCGTTAATCCTCTCAGTTGAGCGTGTGTTCCCGTGCATCTAACAGGGACTCTAAGGATATATCATTTACATAACGCGGATTTAGATCAAGTACTTAAAATTTTCGTCGGTGAGTGGGTTTATGATTTACTACTGTTTTCTGTCGATTTATAGATAGACACATCAATGTTGTATATAGTTATATATATATATATATATATGTTTATTAAATCGTATGTTCGTGAGAAAATGTGTCTACATGTGTGTCCTTTTATGAATATTTATATATCAGACATTATATCTTGAGTTTAATTTATTTCATTGTTTCCCAATCTCTTGAATTGCATCGCATTTAAAGTTTTCCTTTTAGAAAAGTTTAGTTCAGCATTATAATGCATGCAGTTAGAGAACGAAGTCCCTAAACATTCAAATAGGTTTATCTCTGAAAATTCAAGCATTAGATAGACATACATAAATTGTGCATATATATATATATATATATATATATATATAAGTATGCGTAATTTTTAAGTGATATATATATATATATATATATATATATATATATATATATATATATATTGTATGAATACGGGTAGTCCCCGTGGTGAAGAGGACATGTGCTGACTGAAATCAGAATAAGTGAGTTCAAACTTCGGCAATGCTATGACATTCACTTTTGGACTAGAACTTTTGAGAAAGCGTTGCACCCACATATGGTCCTAGTAGTCGGTTGAATAGTGCTACTACTGTCCATCAAGAATGCCTTTGGCACTAGATAACTAACCAAGATTTATATACCATTAAACAAAGAAACAAATCGTTAAGTATATATATATATATATATATATATATATATATATATATATATGAGAGAGAGAGAGAGAGAGAGAGTATATCCAAGCGAGAAGTAATCACACGCACTCACATATATACATATATTTCCTTATATATCTATACTTGAAATGTATATATATATATATATATATATATATATATATATATAATTTCTACTCATAGACACATACTTACATATATGTGTGATTTAAAGATACATATACTTGCTTGGATATTCATACTTACACACATAACAGGAATTGGTTATGTGCCAATTGTAAAATCAATATAAAGAATAATGTTTAGGGTGGATCATGTCTCAAGCCACGCGATATTTGTTGCAAGTTTCTCTAGTAAGCAATACTACAAAAAATCTAGGACATCAGTAAAATAGAAAAATGTCTGAGTTAGATATGCATACATATGTAAAAATAAATAAAAATAAAAAAAATAAATGGGACATGTATCGAAGATGACAGACAAATATGCATATATATCGAAGCAAATGATGCGAGATAAATTATGAAACACACACACACACATATATATATATATATATATATATATAAAAGCTGCTAGTAATTCTTTCTCTTCAACATGTTTCGTTAATGACCACAAGCAAAATCCTTTTTAATGTTTTTAATATGCTTTTAATATATTTTGCTTGTATTGATTTCTCTTGTCATCTAACATTGTTACTTCATTTTGATTCACTTCTATATCGGAAAAAACTAATGTTAAAATTCTCTGTAAACTTTGGATAGAAAATTTCCCCGTGGAAAAAATAATTTTCAAAGGATTTACAAAAAAAAAAAAAAAAAAAAAAAGAAATAACATCTTGGTTATAGCCATGAAAATGACTATTGTGGTTAGAAGGTGCTGTAAATACAGTTTTGGCAAATATTAATATATTAGTGGACTGAATGAATGAATTTGTGTGTGAGTATAATGACGCCTAATGTTGTATGGGGTCTAGAAGTGCGTAAAAAGATATTGTAAACTTCAATTTCTGTCATATCTATGTATTATTGAATTCTCTCTCTCTCTCGATATCTACCTCTCTCTAGGGGGCACTTGGGAAGTAGTAATCGTTGGAAATGGACACGGTGACACGAGTTCAAATTCTAGATGAGGCTGTTCGTATTTCATTCAGCTATCGTAGCCTTGGAAAAGTCTATGCCTCCAAATATTCTCTCTAAAGCTATGAGTCAATTACTCTTGCAAAAGGTATGGAAGCAGTTGTTCCTCATCCACTTCTAGGTAAATAATAGGACAGTCTAGTCTATTTAACATTGTTATGATAACTAATCCAGGAGAAGAAAAATTCTGTATTTAAGGCAATTAAGATTTGCTATAAAAAAAGGTACCTTGTGCCACATCATTCTTAGAGGTAGGTTAATTATACGTCTCTCTTATTACATACACACATATATATATATATATGTGTGTGTGTATGAATAAATATATGCATGTTTACTTGCAATATGTAAATATTTACATACATGTGTATTTATATATATATATATATATATATGCATGTATATACGTACGTATGTACTAACATCGAAATTCCCCTGAAACGGTATACCATAGTGACATTTGTGTGTGTGTACAAATGTATATTCCTAAAAAAAATTTAAATTAGGTGCATATATATATATATATATATATATGCAACGACCGCTAAAGTTGACAAAAACAAGTTTTACTCGGTTGCTTTTATAAATAGTAATAGAATAGAAATGGCTCCTTAATTTCATTTAAATTTACACATTCGTAAACCCGCTGAATGACGAGGAATAATTGTTTTGCACTAGAAAAGGACGAGGAAAGAACAAAAATCGAAAACCAATGCAAAAGTATTTGTCTTTCGATAATTTAACCAAGTAGCGTGCGTTAATTTAAGTAACAAAATAAAAAGAAAAAAAGAAACAGCCAACAGAAGAACAAACGAAATTTTTCCCAAAGTAAAGGTACATCGCTTCTAAGAAAATGAAGTTAAAAGCTATAACAAAAAAAAAAAATCAAATAAAATATAAACTTAAAACCAAAAGAGCAGAACAATTCAGATATTATTATCAATCAGAAAAACAATCTAAAAAGGGGGTCAAAGAAAATTCATACAAACATTTTCTTGGGTTAAGATTATAATGATATATATCAATATTATAATTATTGCTGTATAGAATATTCTGCCATTACGGCTTCGCATTTTGTATTTTAATAGCAACGATGTTCATGACTTTAGATATCGTCTCTCTCTCTCTTTCTATATATATATATATATATATTATTCTTATTGTGAAAATCTAGTTAAAAACGTTTACTTTAAGCAATTTTATTCAGCAATTGTTACAATCATCAGACAGTTCAGTTTAGATTTATTGTTCCCTTTTATTTCATTTTATTTAAAAAAAACAAAAAAACAAGCAAACAAAATTAAGCCGAAGATTGTCAAAAAATAACAGCAAGTAGTTCGTAAATTAAGCCTTTTTAATTATTCTTTAATTTGCTTTAAATGATCATAGGTTAACTGTGTCCTTAGGACATCGAGAGCTTTTAAGTATTCTTATCAGTACAAAATTATATTATGAGGTTGGAGAAATGAGGCCGGACACGTTGTTGTCATACGGTGAATTTAAATCTGAAATTTCTATTAACACCCTTCAATTAAATATGATTAATATTGATCACTAATTTAAGTGCATGGACAAGGAAGTACACTAAAGTTGGCAAAAGCGGGAATTTCGCATAAATAACTCATGTTATCCCTCGGCTTTCTTAATTGTTTGTCACATTGTGAGAAGGAACGAAAATTGCATTCAGATACAGTTGCTACTGAATCTGGGAGCGTGTAAATTTAAATTCTGCATATGATTGTATATATGTATTTACTCAAGCCCTCCGCACGAGATGAATGCGACACAAGGTTCATTTCTAAGCGGATTTTGACAGTTTTTTCCCTTCACCTGGACCGGTTACTATTCTAAGGTTAAAGATACAGTCTGACCAACTATTTGCGCATAGTTGGAGAGAGGATAGTTGGATTCCTACCTTTCCCGAGGTTATTAGTATTCTAATTTTTCTCAGGGATATAAGTGCTCTATAAAACGCCTTTCCAGAATTTAAACTCGTGTCACTGTGTCCATTTTCTTCGATGATAGCCATCACAGAACAAGCAAAGATACTTGTTTATCCATATTTACCAACCCCTACGCTCGGGTAGGATATGACACAAGGTCAATTTTTAAGCGGAGTTTAACAGGTTTGAATTAAGAGTTTTCCTTCTCCTAGACTAGTTGCCTCACCAAAGCTGATGAACCCAGTCTGCCCTACTATTTACACATAGCTGGAGGGAAAATAATTTCCCAAGGGTATTAGTATTATGTGAAATGCATTCAGTCTCGTGTTGCCGTGTCCATTCCCTACGACGATAACCATTACGCCACGAGTACCTCCATAAACATATACTTGTTTATCAGTTGATCTCGGATCAAGATAGGCTTTAAGTGTATAGTCGGAAAATAATTGATTTATTCAAGTAAACTTTGAAACCGTTGATTCTTCTTAATCAGTCAATTTTGTTTTAATAGTCAACATCACAGAATAATATTGCTTAATTGATTTTAATGTTATATCAACCTGTATGTCAAAACGTTTGAAAATTGCGCACCTTATGTTATATTTCTAAACTTTCTGTACTTGTTTCTTCGGAATACGAATAATTTTTAAACAGATTTATTTGAAAGAAATTCTTCAATACGTAGTGGCTAACGTCTGAACTGCAATATCGTAGTGAGTTCGCGCTATTACCCTCACTTTCGAACTAATAACCTTGGGCAAAGAATCAAACCCCAATACCCAACTAACTATGGGTTAAACATTACCACTACTGTTCTTTTACAAGGATGGTTTTGGCATTAAATAACCCAAAAAGGTTGGTATGATAATAAAAATAAAACAAAATTAAAAAAAAGACATCTATTTCATCCACAGATAGGACCATAGCAAATACTACCCCTCCGAGGTTGTGGGGATCTCAGAATAATGGTAATAAAGGGGGTACTTTACACAACTCAGAAGAGCAGTAAAGGGATCCTTAACCCCAAATCTATTTTGTTATCATACCATGGATATTTTTTTTTGTATGGGTATGACTTTTACAATCCTTGAAAGTTTGACTGAAAAAGGTCAAGATTGACAGTGCCTTAATGATACTGACATTTTGTGAATTATAATAAGTAATAAGAATTATACTAAGTAATTGCCTGAATAGGAAGGGGAATCCCCTGGTGTAGTGGCTAACGTGCTAGACTTCGATATATCTGTAAACAAGTTCGAACTTTAGTCTCGCTATTACGTTCACTTTCTTGCAAAAGATATGAAGCCTTTGATCTCCCAGGCTATGAGTCTAATAGTACCACCAATGTTTTTTTGCTTTTTTCAACAAGGATGGCTTCGGTATTAAATAACCACCAAAAGTTGATATGCCATTAAACAAAGGAATAAAACAAAACGGAATAGAGTTTCGCCTTAAATCAAGAATCCTCTTAATTTAGGGATTAACCTTTCAAGGCAGGTGGTATAGATTAGTGGCTTAACCCCTGGCACACCGTGCAATTCCTTCTTTACCCACTTCATCCTTTCAATAAAGGATTTCCATTTCAACTAAAGCAATGACACAGCCAAATACACTAAAAAAGATCTTAAACATTCTTTAACAAAGATATTTATTTTATCTCGTAAAAAGAAAGCAGCTGAATAGACAAAGGAGACCGGAGCGCAGGAACTAGATTTCTGCCAGATTTATATCACCCTATTGTTCTAACAGATAAAGAATTGTCAATCATTCAACTCTGCTATTGTTACACTACTGAATTGTCCGCGACATACAAGACAGTTCGCAATTCTTTGACTGCATACAGACACACCCAGCTGTTCAAGGATCTCATACAGTGTATTATCTATATATCAACTTGACGAGCAAGGTTTTTTTTTTAAAGATTCGATAAGTTAGATATAGATGTTTTTTAAGCATGTATCCAAATGCAACTAGTCACGAAATATTTCCCACGAGTGTTGCGTTTCGCGAATTTACCAAATGATTAAATTCAAATTCTCAGTATGAGTTCGTCCCTACTTCTCCAGCAGTGTCCCGCGTGTCTGGTTCGTCTAATTTCGATAGTTTTCGTGATGAGTGGTTGGTGGCCATACAGCTGCTGCTTTATGGTTGCTGTCTCCAGGATTTGTTCAATATTGCTTGCAGCATACTTGTGTATTTGCCGTCAAGCTTTTTCACCATTCGTTTAGTGAGAGTCCATGTAATGCATCCATATAGCAGTATCGACACGATCGCTACTTGGAAGAAACTGCCAGACAGTTTACGCCTATGAAGGACAGAGAAGTGTCTAAAAATTAGGTACAGTAGCACCCTCCCCTACACTTTTGTGTTGTGACTATTGGAAAGGGAGCCTTTGAGTCGCCCTTGATTACTGTCGCTTACTTAATTGAGTATGGAGTCAAATGCCTTGGAGAAGTCGACGAATAATGTTGTTTCCCAAGGTTTTTTGAACGTACACCTAGAATTCTAGGGATAGTTAAAATTTGTGATGTCGTGGATTGATTTCTCCGAAAGCAATTTTGGTTTTTCCTAAGTATTTTCTCAATTTTGGGTTCTATGCGGTTGCGAACTAGAACATTGTAGATCTTGGTAGCAAGGATTTTACCTCAGTAGTTCTTGGCTATTCCGAGGTCATTCTTCTTAGAGAAGGGGGGATGCATCCCTTTGTCCATTCGTCTCTATTGTATTTTGGTTATATACGGCAGTACAGTGTCGAACCAGCTTGTCGTCGAATTTCCTGGTCTCCTATACTTCTGGGGGAATATCATCAAGCCCTGCTGCTTTCTTATTTTCATTTTTTTTAGATAAAATACATGCTGTTAAAAACTTTTTTTTCAATTGGGATTTATTTCTTTTTACTCTTACATTGAAAGTTTCATGTCACGTTAGCGGAAAGATTAAGAACCAATAAAATAATGCAAGATTTTTAAGCAATACATAATATGAATTACATTTAATGTAAGCAGCAAAATTTCTTGATACCTATACAGTACATCGTACGTTTGATATGGGATGTTGAAATGTTTTTGATCAAGTGCATGTTCATGCCAAATATGGTAGCTATCTATTCAAAACGGTTAATAAGTCTCAAGCGAGAAAATGATACAAGTGTTTGTTCGGAGAAAATAACTTAAGAAACAACACAAAGGAATCGTTACAAGAACAAGGTTATCACATGTCACATTTATTCTAGCTACTCAATACAATTTCTTTCCTGAGAAGATAGCCCAGTCGGTTGGGGCTGTAGAATATAGACACCAACCCGCAACAGGTGTCCTGGATATGACACTAAAACATTTGATGGTGATGTTCCGTTCTTTGAGCCTTGGGGAATAACCATTCATTATTATCACTCCGAGGTCCACTCTGTCCCAAAGGAAGAGTAGCTGCTACGGTCCCATCTATGGGTCAAGTAATTATATAATCATCATCATCATCATGTCGCGCTATCAGCACGGATATTCCTGACCCTCTCTCGCCACACCTTCCTATCGTCCATTGCTTTCGGCAGATCCTCGGGGCTACATTTCGTATTGACACAGACCTGCTGTATGTAGGTTTGAGCTGGACGTCCCGCCTTTTCTCGTCCATATGAAGGGGTCCACAAGAGTACATCACTTATGAGCTCGTCCCTACTTCTCCAGCAGAGTCTCGCGTGTCTGGTTCGTCTAATTTTGATAGTTTTCCTGATGGGTGGTAGGTGGCCGTACAGCTGCTGATTTGTGGGGTGCTGTCTCCAGGACTTGTAAAATATTGCTTGCAGCATTCTTGTGTAATTGCCGTTAAGCTTTTTCTACATCCGTTTATTTAGCGTCCATGTTTTGTATCCATATAGCAGTATCGACATGATCGCTGCTTGGAAGAAACTGCGCTTCATTTTATCAGTCAGGTCTGGCTTCCATACGACCGAAAGCCTATCGATAACTGTCCATGTCTTTGCTAGTCGCAATGGGCGTAATTATTTACTCCACTTTAAACCATTTAAGTTTGTGCAAACAAATGGCTGATATTAAACCGAATTATTAGTTTTGAATAAGATAGGAATAAATGAGCTCTGGTTTGTTTTATATTATGTTACCGACAAACTATTGTTTACAAATAAAATATATATCTACAAGAGCTGATATGCCATAAAAGACAACCAACCATATTTCTGTGAAAATTGTTGCAAATATTATATGACTAGCAGAAGTATCCATCAATCGTAGGGGAAAATTACCTTGAATTATCAATGAAAGATTACGGCAAGATTCTATAGGTGCCGAAATATGAATGCATTATAAATGCACCAGAAAAAGAGTTAAATATCCTATAAAAGTCCGATTATTTTCTGAGAGGGTTTTTTACTATATTTTCTGTCTAACCATCTTTTTGTAAATATATTCGTTTTTCCCTATTCATTGATGAATTGCCAACATATACGAAGTCCCCTATAAATAACTGCATTTGCCAGTTAAATCTCAGTAGATACAGTAGTACGCATGAAAAAAATATACTCTTTCCGTATTTTACATTAAAAGTTTAGTTTTCAACGAAACAATAGATACCAAGATTTCATAAATTCTAAGTGACCATTTTAGGAAGTAGTCTCAAAATAAACATATCCTCAATATAGTTTTACAATTTTATTTTTCGTCACTGAATTCCAATGCAGTAAAATGTGTAGGGTCAGTTAGTACGCACAAACGCCTACAGAAAATAAGGTGCGATTGACATTAAACAAAACTTGTCATGTTTGCCCTTTAGGAATGGCAAATGAATACTAATTAGTGACATTACTGCTACTGATCAAAATAATGATGGTGCATAAAGGCTACTGGTCTTCGTCAACACAATCGATGTATTGGTTTGAAGTAAAACATTATCGACTGAATTATAATTTCTAACTTCAAATTCCTAACAAAAAGGACATAATGCTATCTATTGAGATTTATAAGTCAACTGGATATCTAAACTGGACATTTCAGAACCCGGATGTCACGGTTGATTGCCATGTAAAATTACCAGGACTTACAGTGTCCGGTGTACTCGGACAAAGATGTCCGGCTGTAACTCTTTCTGGACGAGGCTTAGAACTTTTGAACAACGTTCTTTATATATATATATATATATATATATATACACTTACATACGTGTGTGTGCGTGTTTCATTAAAAATCACGGACAGGCTTGGTTTTTTATCATGTCTCACAAGTTTTCTTAATTTTAGTTCAACTTTATTTTAGAATATTCCCAGATTTCTCTCCATAAGACCTTTCTACACCTATGAAACAGTCAAGGGAATAATAAAGATAGTTATATTTTCATTAAAATCCTGGCATTTTTTTTTTTTTTACTTATCTGAGATAATTTCTGTCCAGAGTAAAGACAGATCTTTGAATATCTTTAAATTTTTACTAGACTTTTATTATTTTCATTATTTTTTTTTAAATTTCTATCATCACGTGTTTATGACGTTGCAAACTCTGGAACCGATACAAACCTTTATTGATTGATATATTTTTTTTTTATTTGCTTGTTTTATTGAAGTTATTAGTTACATATAGTACACTGATTCCTTGGTGAGATGCAATTTTATTTCTTATTTTATATCTACTTCATGTAAGATATATTCAATAACTAAATATTTTTTTACAATACACTCACATATACGGTGTCATTTTTTTTTTATAAGCTTCTGCCCTTTTTTGTATAGAAATGCTCGAAATCTATAGATTTATGAACATTATCAACTTCGGGCAATTCTTACAATAATTTCGATCCTTCACTGAGACAGGAAAACAAGAGAAACTCATAAGAATATATTAGATTTCAGTTTCCTCATATCTTCAATAAATCATGCTATATATATATATATATATATATATATATATATATATATATATATGTGTGTGTGTGTGTGTGTGTGTGTGTGAGTGAAATGATCAAATTGCCAGAAAAAAATTTTGTCGTAAATCAGAAAAAAAGATCAAATTCTTGTCAGAAATACTAGATAAAACCTAAAATAAATATTTTTTTCATTTTCAAATATCAGTTTCATGACTAAGTTTTATGTATTTAAAGAAGTAACTAATCTTCAGATGGAGAATGCGATTTGGGGTTGTTTTTTTTTAATTGCATTAAATAAAAAGTCTTCACAAACAAGTAAATAATAATTAATTGGAGCTTTTACGAATGGATTTTTTTCTTTTTTTTTTTTTTTTAAATCAGAAAAAATTCAAATAGTGGCTCGTTGAGCAAGATAAAACCCAAAATGAATAAAGGCTTTTGGCCTCCTCATATTAGTCTCAAATGAGTTTCATACATTTTTTTTATCTGAAAATCAAATCAATAAAACTGACATAAGGAGGTGAGAAATATATGCAAGATAAAATATACATGAAAATGTGCACAAAGTGTTCGATGCCCCTCTGGCAGAGCTAACGCCTAAAATATCTAAATTATATACCAATTAAATCCATAATATAAGGTTTAAAAGGTAGATCACACAATCATCAGACGCATATAGGAGAAAAAGTGACTTGTCAACACTATTGAAGTTATAAATGAATTTACCACGTAGTTTGATATTGGCACGCATTTTTTAAAAAATCAGTCTATTGACTCTTTAGAAATCTGAACTAACCGTAAAAAGACATATCAATCAGGTGGTAAGTGACACAAGATATTTGATTTGATGTCCACAATTACAAATCACTTTTCTACTTTTCATTATCTTTTTTCAATCATACATCTTAGATGCATCAGGGAGGTCTTCACTGATGCGTTGTCTTCATTGCCGATTTCGGGTTATTTCTGCATCATATCAGCTCCGACAGTAACCCCGGCTTGACTCTGAAAGAGCTAAGCCGCCTCCGTGATCGCGACGTGCTACGTTCGTGCCTCTACCAAAGCAAACAATTGGATATTGGGATATTCAAGAATACAATTTTTTTCTTCCTGACATAAACTGCAATTATTCTACCATCTTTATAGTGTAATATACTAGCTTAGCTAGTGACAGAGTGCCGTGGATGAACTTAACAGGTTCAATGCGGTCACAAGATAACATCAAAGGGTCACAGGAAAGGGAGGATGGCGAAGAATATAATTTATTGCCTGTGGATATAGTGATATATTTCCGTTCGCAGATAAGATCAACAAATTACCGGGAAAAAAAACGAAGTATGTAAGTTCCGATAACCAGCCATAAACAGAAAATACGTGAAGCAAAGAGGATGTTCATATTTACGCTTGGGACTTGGGAGAGAATATAAGGTCTGTAATTTTGGACTGAAGGCAAAGAGCCGGTGGTCATTAAGTGACCTGTCAACTCCTCGTGTATGTTCTCCGGCAGTCACACTACTTCACAAAAAGGGTTCAAGCCACAAACGAAAGATGTGTGCGAACACTAACTGTATTCCTATTACACACAATCGTTGCCGTCGAAGAATAAAAATATCAATTATGTTTTTTATAAATCTTTGAGTCCTTCGTTGTTTGTCCAGCGGTTCAATATACAATAGGCTTGGGTTTTTTCCACAATATCCCATTATAAGGGAGCTTAACCTGGTTTTTTTTTTTGGGTTTTTTTTTTAGGTAAGGGAGTCCTCTTGAGGTAGTGGTTAATGTTCTGGACAGCGGTACCGTAGTGAGTGAGTTCGAACTTCAGTCGCGCTATTACGTTCACTTTCGAACCTACTACCCTTAGCTAGGTAGGTGAAACTGCTGTTCTTCTACGAAGATGGCTTTGACATTAAATAACCTACGAAGGTAGATAGGCCGTTAACTAAAGCGACAAAAATTACCAGTTTTGTCTTATCTATCAAATATATTTCGAAAATGTGATACCTTTGACATTTTTTCTAATACAATTGAGGGTTCATTTGCCCAGAGTTCTATCGAATTCACACATTTTGAACAGATCTGTGATCCATAAATTGGGCCCTTACAGTTCCTGTCACTTCGGGTCAGTGTATACCTGGAAGTAATGCCAATGGAGGGTCATCCACAAGTCTTGTGTCATACTTAGAACACCCCTAATTTGTAGGAGGGGATCGTAACTCTTAACAGGAGATAGATCGTATCTGAAGCCCCATGAAGAAGGTACTGTATTATACAAGATCAGAATAAAAACGCTTTTAAATAACAAAAATGAGTTGCTGTTTCTTTTAGAGATGAGAGTAATAAAAATCAACCCCGAGCAACCATTTAGAACAAACAATAAGAATAGAAGAAAAAGTAAAATCAAAGAAAGACAAAAGAGAGGGAATCGTGAGAAAGAAAAGACAAAAAAAATAACCTTCATTTTTAAAATTTGACTTGCTAAACAAGATACCCCTAAAATTCGCATTACATAAATAAATTTCCTTAGAAAAAAAAAATAGAAAAAATTAGAAGAGAAATACACACAAAACTTTAAATAAATATTCGAAAAACTTTTTTTTTTGTGATAAGCATTAGTGAATAAAGTTTTCAGAATGGGTGAAAAATGAGGTATATAAGTCGTTTGAGCCATTCAGTCAGGCTTTGAAAAAGTTCCGATTCTGTCAACGCTTCAAACGCACCTGCGCCCGGGCTTAGGAGTAGATAATAAAGACGACAATGCTTTGACATTACAGAAGAAGCGGCTTAACGGAACAGGTGCTAGCTGTATGAGCATCGGATTAAAGTGAAATGAATTCAATTTGAATATAGCTTCTTTCAAATTTATATATATATTGAGAGAGAGAGGGTGTGAGCCAATATAAGACTTATCTATCTGTTGCTGTTTCTCTCAATATGCATGCATTCACACGCATATATATATATATATATATATATATATATACACATAAGTATAAAGTTTTATGTATACACATACATATATAACACAAGTGTGTGTGTGTGTGTATATATATATATATATATATATATATATATATATATATATATACACACACACACTTACATAAATATCATACCATACAAATACATATATAAATATACACATACATTTATACGTATAATAGCCATTTTTCCCAAACACCCGAGGCTCACCTAGAGGGGAATGCCGACGGAACTGAGCAATTTTTCACGTACCACAAGCGAGATTGGCTTCATGTCAAGCAGCCGACATTAAGAAGTACCTGTATCAGATCTTTCCTCATTAGAGCTGAATAAATTATATATATAACACATGTGTATGTAAACTATATATATGTATATGAATGTATATGTAGGATCATGCTTGCGTGGTTGAGTGTGGGTCTGTACACGTTCATAATATATTTTTAGGAGAGAGATACGTATGGATGGATTGATAATATTTTTTGTATAATAGTAACTTAATTTTTATAATGATAGATGATGAAAATAAAATTATATATATATATATATATTCTTGCTATATATAATCTTATTTTCAACGTTTAAAAAAATGAAATATAAGTTACTTAAATTTAATAAATTATATATATATATAATTTTGTTTTCATCGTTTAACAAAAATTTAAGTTACCATAGTATCAAAAAAAATTTGTACCTATCTATATATCCATCTCCTACAGAAGTGATCATATTATAAACGCATACATTCACATCAACACGCAATTATGATCCCACACACAGAGCCATTTATTTTACATATACGTGTGTGTGTGAGTTTTAATGAACCCCTTCGCTACACACAGAATGCGAATTGAGAATATCTAAATGAACTAAAAGCTTGTTATTTTTCAGAGTTTTCAAGGCTAAAAATCCAGTCTATTCTATTATATGCCCTAATAGGGGAGACTTCATTTGGATTCATGCCTTTCTAAAGGGCATTAGCGCTAAGTAAGATGCGCCCATACGCACAGATATCAAAGGTATAATTACAGAGGCAATCAATCAGTAAAAACAAAAAAAAAATGAACACTTCCTCCCTATCTTCTTCCTATATACGTGTACGTGTGTGAGTAGGGCACGTGCGGACGTATGTCAGTGAATGTATGAATGTGTTCATCCGTCTACAACTTAAGCATGATTCTGAAGCTCTCAGCCAGATTAGAGTAGATTGTTATCAGTCGAAAGATAAGTATATGACTACATAATCGAATATATAAATGATTGATTGACCGGCAAGCACAACGATTAATGCATTCATATGTGTGTGTGATTATATATGAATATATAAGGAATGTCTAGGTATGGTTCATCCAGGTAAAAAAAACACCTGTGTAGATCACATAAGTAAACTTGAAATGTCGAATATGTTGGTAAGTGGTATCACACTTCCAACAAGTGTATATATAACAGAATATAACTATAGACACACGGAAACATACAGAGAATCACTCGGAGGAAAGGTTAGCGGTTGGTTGGTTTTATGGCATATCAACAATCATAGTTTATTTAGGAGTAGGAAAGTAATAAAGAGTGCTTCCCCAGTAAAAAAATTAAAGTATATAAACGTCCATATACACGAACACACATAAAAATACACAATATATTCTTGTAAATATTTTTAAAAATCTGCACAGGTCAAACGTTATCACAAACAATTAAGTCCAACTGAATATTCACAGACAAATTCGATATTTAAAAAGATCTACCACCCGACCAAAACAGTCGTCACAATACAAAAAAAAAAAAAAGGAACACTAAAATCAGCTTCTAACTTCCTGAAAACGATATTCTTACGTCAGAAATACGTGTTGAAGAAAAAACATTGAGGACCTATTCATATAATATCTATATTCACACACGTGTGTGTACGTATATATATATATATATATATATATATATATATATATATACGCACTACCACACCAAAGTATTTGGCCACTCTGAAACATTTATTTCTCGTCCTAAATGTGTTATTTATTATACTAAATATAAGTCTTCTTAATTTTCATTCAATTTGAATTTTTTTTTAATTCTTAAAATTTGATTCATCAAAAATGACTCCCTTTAGGTTGCTATCTCTACTTCATAGATTTGCGGCATTATTTTCACCATATATATAAGATTTACATTTTTTATCATCTAATGTCATGAAATATTTTATAACTACGAATTACTGATTACAGTCATTCACTTTCCCTAATTAAAAGCATCACTATCATTATTTGCTCTTATAAAGGGACTAAGAATTTCAAGTGCTATATATATATATATATATATATATATATATATATATAAGCTTTTCCTGATTAAGTGCATGCATACGGCTCATTGGCCTAATGAGTATAGTGTTCACCAATAGACTGGGGGACCTGTGTTCAATCCCAGGTCGCGTCATGCCAAAGACTTTAAAAATGGTACTCGATACCTCCTTGCTTAATACTCAGCAATATAAGGTACGTATCAAGGGTAAATCTAGGGAAAAGAGTCGCACCCACCACTACACCTCGGTGTAGTAGCTATTGATAAAGGAGCCTTCTTGTTACCCTTGACTACGGTCACCAACTTACTATATGCCGTTATACATTTACTAATCAAGTAAAAATATTTCCTGTATCACAAAATGTAACTTTTTTTATATGCAATTCATATCTATACAAATCTAAAGTGAATACGCAATTATATATATATATATATATATATATATATATATATATATGAGAGAGAAGTACCCACACGGGTGTGAAAGAAGGCGTATGTGAATAACGTTAACTGATTGATTTCTCGTCTCTCCAGTAATATGCATTATTCATGTGTTATAAAGACAGAAAATACCGTATATAAATCTTGATTTTTGCCCAATTGCTGTATATATATATATATATATATATATATATATATGAGAGAGAGAGAGTATTTCTTTAGCCTCTACAAATAGTACCCTATTGAAAGTACTGATCATAAATATTTGAACTGAGATATATTCTCTTTGTACGGCCTAATATTTCACATACCATTAAAGCTTTGAACAGTGTAAGGTGCTCGAACTAACTTACAAGTTTCGGAATTTAAAACATCAATGCAATTTCCTGTCTCTTAGTTTACACCAACCACTTCGAATTAGTCATATCAGAAAATTATAATCTCATTGGCCCTTCTTCACATGTTGTGGCCATAGCGTAGTACTCAGGAGTAGGTTGGTCTGGTGATCAGTTTTAGAGATATTAGAGATTTAAAGATATTTTTAATGATTTCTCCAACATCAGATGTTTTGTTGTTAGTTAATGCTTGATTATAAAGAATCAGTCCCCCTGGTGTATGTGGAAGCAAAGATAAACGAATCAAAATAATGAGAAAATACAAACGTTGTAAGAAATCTACAAAAACATTTCAAAAAAAAAATTGCTATATGAAAACACATCCTCTCATTCACTATGGACTGCGGAATCGTAGTTTGCGAGTTCGTACTCCAGTCGCGCTATTACGTTCACTTTCGGGCAAATACCCTTGGGAAAGATATGAACCCCCTTATCCTCATAGCTATGGGTTAAATAGCACCACTACTTTTCTTCTAGGAGAATAGCTTTGGCATTAAATAACCTACAAAGGTTGATATGCCATTAAAACAAAGGAACCGAACCTCTCATTCACTGTCTGCTTCTCTCTTTCTATATATATAGTTGGGCAGCAACCTTTCATTTAAGCATGTTACATTAAATAATAAAGCACTTTGTGTCTATATAATTTTATTAAGATCCTTTCAAGTTTCCTGATAAGTGTCTTGGTTTCAGGTCGAAATTGGATGGATTTAAGAAAAAAAAATTTTGACGTGAAAGCAACCTCTGATAATGCCCAATGAAAGGTCCGAAAGCGCTCGGGACAATTTTGGCAAATTCATCCACCAATTCCAACCAGAAATCAAGACACTTATTAGGAAACTCGAAAGGATCTTAAAATTATATAGACAAAATGTGTCTGTCATTTAATCAAACATGCTTATATAAACAAAAATAAGACAAATAGGAATATAATTTTTATGGGTTTTTTATTATTAACAACACGTGTCCGCCTTAGGTAATTGTCAACAGAAAACGTTTTCACGGGATAAAAAAAAATTAGAATGTTTTTAAATTTATTTTTTTATAAAGTAATATGCTCTACAAAAAGCGATGTAAAATGTACTGCTTAAATACCATGTGTGTGTGTGATATTTTTTACCACTGTGTTTCAATACTGTGAATTTTGGTAATAAATAATAGCTAATCATATCCACTTCATCTAATATTCAACTAGAGTTGATAAAATCTTGGCGCTTTCGGTTTAGAAGAAACATATCACATAAAAGCCTGTCAGGCATGTATTTATTTGTGGGATATATATATATATATATATATATATATATATATATATGTGTGTGTGTGTGTGTGTGTGTGCACTTAAACACTGGTATATTAGGTCTGACATAAGGATTTAAAAATGCACACACACATATGTGCGTAAGAGGTGCATTAAATAAGATTCGAGACTTTTTTCGTATGGGTATTTAAAATTGAAAATTCACTATGTTATTGCTATACATCTTATGAGACCAACTTTTATGACTTCACGTTCAAATGAACAGCTACAGCAGCAATTGGAATACGCCCTACTAAAGCCTGATTGTCACAGCTGGTGAATTTCAAAAATGCAATCAAATACTTTAGAAGAACGATATGCAATAGAATTCTGTTTTAAACTTGGAAAAAATGCCACAGAAACGTGTGGAATGCTTCAGACTGCTTTTCGACCATCTTGCATGAATCAAGCATCAGTTTTTGAGTGGCATAAGAGATTCAAGGAAAGCAGGGAGTTTGTGAGGGATGATGAGACGCGTGGGAGGAGTAAGGAAATCAATACACCAGAGTTGATTGGCCAAAGTGTTAGGGCTACTCTGTTGAGTTTTTAAGGGAGTTCAGGAAGAGAATCCGTCGGAAGAGGCCAGCACTCTTCAAATCGGGTCAGTGGCGTTTCCACCAGGACAATACACGAGTCCACAACTCCATCCTTGTCACAGACTATTTAACCAAGATGGGCATCAAGACAGTTCGTCACCTTTGCTCCCTGTGGCTTTTGCTTATTCCCTAAGCTCAGGGCCTGTCGTTATGAGATAATTGAGGAGATGAAAGAGGCTGTGACGAAGGTCAATTACAGGCTCACACAAGAGGACTTCGATGGGACCTTCCAGAAGTTGTTGGAACGTTAGAACAAGTGCATTGCAGCTGGAGCAGATTACTTCGAAGGGGAGTAGAGTTTCATGCGTGTACTATCAAAAGTGCCCATGAGAAAAAAGTCTGGAAACTTATCGTATGCATCTCGTATGTGAGTGTGTATCGCGTTTCTCTTCCCGCTAATGCCATAGTGAAAACCAGTAATGCACATCTCTCTCTCATGCTGTACGTAAATAGTATAAATGATTGGACTCTTTAGTCTTGTTAAGGCAACCATTCTAAGTGTAGGAAAAGTTTTATTTGAAACCAGCTGTACTCCGGTTGTTTAGTTGGATTTTATCATTTTATGTCGAAGACACGAACAATATTTAACATTACTCATTCCTTTGAACACCGTTAAATGGTTAAACATTTCAATTTGACGTATAGATAGAACTCTAAGAGGTATTATGCCTCCGAGTCAGAATAGACGTGAAAGTAATAGCAACAAAGGAGTACTTCCTTTTCCCTACAGCTCCAGGACTGAAACCTCACCCTTATATGGTTTTGTGTTGTATACAGGACACTCGTTGATTTGTTGGTTGGATATTTGTTTAGGTTTTATGACATATAAACCATTTTATGTTATTTAACGTCAAATCTACTTTTATACAAATAATCAGTTCTATTTCAAACAATTTAATTTAGTATGAGTACAGTTTTATTGTCAAAAACATTTGTTTCAAGCTATTCAGTCTACTCAAACAGTTCTAATTCAAAAAACTCACTTTAGCGCAAGTACAATTTCAAGATCACAAACAGCTCTTTTTCAAACAATTCAGTTTAGCATAAGTACGCAGTTTGGATGTCAAAACTTTAGTGCAGTCCAGTTTAGCATAAATACGCAGTCTAGTTCTATTTGACCCATAGATAGGACATTATCAGATGCAGCCACGCTGGGCCAGAGTAGACCTGGGAGCGATAGTAATGAAGGGGTATTTCGCATTCCCCGAAGCTCCAGCATTACTGGAACCTCATCATCAGATTGCTTAGTGTTTTATCCAGGACATCCTTTGAGGGAGTCTTAACCCTCAGCAGCGAAGCAATCAGTGTATTCTATAGCCCCAGCCGACAGAGCAGCTGTTCTCCGATTAAACATCGAACTTAGGTGAATAAATATGACAAATGTATACACAATTCTATATATATATATATATATATATATATATATAAAGAGAGAGACAGAGAGACACATGTAGCGTAGTGTTATCGTCGTTGGAAATAGTCGCAGAAGCCAGAGTTAAAACACTGCGTGAGACTGTTAGCATTTCTCAAAGCGCTGATACACTTGAAAATGGTATGAATGAAGTTATTCTACCTTCATACCAAAGACTTTAAAAATGGTAGTGGATATCTCCTTGCTTAACACTCAGGAATATAAGGTACATATCAAGGGTAAAGTGGAGCAATCCAGGGAAAGGAGTAGCGCCCTCCCCTACACCTCGGTGTAGTAGCAGTTGAAAAGGGAGCCTTCTGGTAACCCTTGACTACGGTCGCCAACTTCACTTACCTTCACCTGTAGGTAAATAGCAGGGGAGTATGGTCTCTTTAACCTTGTATGGCAACCAGTTTGTGAGAAGGAAAACTGAACTCAAAACTTGTTAAACTCTTCTTAAAAAATAGAAATTATGACATCCTGCACGTAGCAAGGTGATGGTACAGACACACGCACACTATATATATATATATATGCACACACCCACAAAGATAGATGGTGTAGTCTGCAGATAACTTTTTCTCATTTCTCGCTGTCTGCATCAAAATGAGTAGGTATATATAATGATATACTTTTGCTTTTCTTCTTGAGTATTAATATATCGCTTTTAAATCTCATATATTTACTAGACATACATAAAGTGAAGAAGCAGAAAAAAATCATGTCGATTAAATACACGTAGTCCTCATGAATAATTCAAAACCTTTGTAGAATTGCCTAAGTTAACTTTGGTGTAAAGTTTACCCTCAACATTTTGAAGTCTCTACTACTGCTCATCCGACCGGCGCAGCCGAAGTACCCGGGTGTTTTTGCACGGATATGAGATTTATTCCAGTTGCCGGGATATCTGCTATTGATTCGGCTCTTTGTTTTTTGTTGATTTTTTTTTTGTATGTTTTTTTTCTTTCGAATTTATTCATGAGTCCACGACCCTTACCGACTTTAAGCATTTCCATTGCTTCGAGACACGATATATATATATATATATATATATATATATGCACAATATAATGTTGAAATCTTATTTTCTTTTATTTATCTATCCTGATAGCATTTACGTGATACTTGTATGATTATTATTAAAAGAGGGATCAAGATGACCATTCCTCGCTGTTGGTCAGCCGTTTGTTTTACTATCCTCGCAAATTAACTTTTATAGCCCTGCAGTGTCGTTGAAGCTTAGGATACTCTTGAGAATACTACCACTGGATCTTAAAAAACGAGGAACACGTGTATATATATATATATATATATATATATATATATATATATATATATATATATGTGTGTGTGTGTGTGTAATCTTATATCTTTATTCTACGACGGTGACGCCTAAATGGAACAGAAGAGCAGTCAGAGTTCGCGCCCACAAAGGAGCTGTCAGCGAGAACTGACTTCAGTCAAAATTCTTGGCCTCATGCAGTCTTAAACCTCCCAAGCTACCCACATGGCCACGCTTCTTCACCCACAAAATGATTGGTTTTCATTGGCCATGGCTTACACCGACGCAATTCTTTTTCCCCATTGGTCACGTTTTTCACTCACGTATTTTTCATGCCTCGGTATCACGCCCACGAATTGATTGTTCTACGGTAGTCACTTTGTTGATCTTAGCCATGTGAACGGGGCACCCAATGAGTTCGAGTCTCATCAAATTTTTTGTAGGCAACTATTTCTAAAAAAGTTGAGCTCATTTATTTGCGCAAAAAGGATTTCACGTATTATTACATTTAATATTAATCATTTGTTTGCACATATTTAGATGGTTACTTTCAAAGTCCTATCAAAAACTATCAATTTAATTCCTTTTTTTTTTTTTTTTTTTTTTTTTAATTATGTTACATAGCCAGATCCGGATATGCGAAACGTACATAGAATTTATATATATATATATATATATATACACACATACACACATGGAACATAGGAATCTCGAAACACGAAAAACACATACTTCTTAGTTCAGGTACGAAACTTTTATTACCTTTGAGATTAAAGGTTCTTCGACATAAGGAGTGAGATACACATTCTTTCTATTCTGGCTTTTCCATCTGCCCCCTCCCAACACGTGCGCACCCGTCGCAAGGCCTCCGCGAGCAAGCGAAAGTCAACCGTCTTCTCCCGAAGCAGGACTCAACTGACTTTTTCAAAATCCCCGAAATCCTCCACGCACTTCCGGTGCATGACGTCACACGCACTCTGAAGTCCCGTTTCCCATCTGGGCTATTGTGACATCTGAGTGACACGTCTGTTCCGCCGCGCGCGTGAACACCTGCGTTAATGTTGCACCTAAGTAACTCATGCACTGAGACGAAAGGTTCTCAGCCTAACTAAACCCAAAGGCATAAAACAAAATCCCTCAGCCATTATAGTACAATTACTCATTTCATTTGCAAACGTTTAAACTGTTACAAGTGATGCTACTTAGCAATTATAATTTGATATTGATAATGTTTGCACACAAAATATTCCAGGTACAATTCAATATTTATAATTTGATTTATCAAGTAAGCAATGTAATTTGCACAGAGCTCTTTATTTTCAATTAACTAATAATAATCCTTTGTAAAGTTTTGTTTTACCAATACACGGGATCCTAACGGGTATTACCAATCTGGGTTAGAGTGGACCTTATAGAAATAGCAATAAAAGAGTACTCTACATTCACTAAAGCTCCACAACTGGAGCCTCACCATTAGTTAATGTTTAGTGTTATACCCAAGATACTCTTTGGTAAAGGTTACTCCTCTGCAGTATTCTACTCAGCCTATTCTACAGGTCCAGTTGAAAAAGCAGAGAATGATATATCCAAGGTAACATTGACATCGAATATCGTCTTCGATTTACAAGATATCTTAGCATTATAGGGCGTATCGATTCCTAAATTTAATTTTGACATTACTTTTTCTTAACACCTTTTTTTTTTTTACTTGAAATACTTACGGGCTGTTTTATTATTATACAACCGGGAAGCAAGCAGCTTGGATCATTAACTAAGAAAAAAAACAATCTGTGCTCTTTCAAGTGGCATTCTTCATTCTTTTAGAATTTGACAGTCTTGGAGAGACCTTTAGTAATTAGAAATAAAATGTACCTACTGGATGTGGAAGAAAAATAAGGAATATTCTCGTATAATAAACGACTATTATGAAACAAGGTTAATTTTAATTTAAAAAAATAAACGACAAAATAAGATAGACACAAAACAGTAAATTTACTCAATATGGCAACTTTTTTCTTCTTTTTTTCCAGTTATTGTATCAATACGTTTTCAAAATGAATTATTTTGTCATTTTATTCTATTCCTCCTCAATAGCAGTCTTAAGCAAACCAATATTTAGAAGTGAAGCTTTTTTGTTTTATTTTCTAAAACTCATCATTTATCGTAATTGGGGAGGGGGTTCAGGTCTGGGCTTGATGGAGGCCGTAAGGAAACTCCAATCATTTCGGAAATTTTTTAGCTAGGTTTCGGCGTTAAGCAAATCGTAGATTCTTTGTCGTTTCTTTTCTTGCTCACCCATATTGCGCTGAATTTTACTGAAAAACTGCTTGAATTGTAGAGATAATCCTGAAAATTTAGATTCATCGCGTTTTTTGTTTCTTTTTTGCAAAATTTTAACTAATCAGACTAAAAAGTATGTTTTAGAAATTATTCAATATTTTGTTTTAGTACCCTGTAAGCAACCAGCGAAATTCAACTTCAAACTCATGTGTGTGTATATATATATATATATATATATATATAATTATATATATAATTATATATCTTCGCCCACAGAAATGAATACATGCTTGAGAATATGTACATCTAAGTAAGGATAGAGTTAATCGCTGACAGCTAGTTTGTCACTCATGCAATCATCAGACCAAGAGACTCACCTCTAAAAACTTTAGTGTGGGACATGATCATCGCATTGGCAAGAAACTAGTTGTCACCAGACGCTGTTGACGGTCTACGTAATCAAAACGTGGGTTTCATTATATCTCTTCTCTCTCAAATGTGTATGTTTGTCTTACATTTATGGGATTAGGAAAGCGTTGTGTTGAAGGTAGTGACACCGAAAAGATTACGTTTAAAAATAAATGAGGAATAAAATAATAGTTTTTATCATTAGACAACGAAGTTATTGCTGCTACAATATATATATATATATATATATATATATATATATATATACACACACACATTGACATTTTTTGCGATCATTCAACGAATTATTTTCACATGATTTCTTCAATTTTAGATGCTAACATTATTTGTCATTTGTGCGAATATTTTTTTCTTTTATTTCTTTTATTTTTATTCATCACCGTGTGTAGCTTTTCCCATCATTTAGAAACAAGCAGATCTCATTTCAAATTTTTAGGTTTTCCTTAATTTCTTTCCTTCTTAATTTTTACATTTTTCCCTTCCGTCCTTTTTTTTCCCCCTTGCCATAATTGTCAGTTCGTTTTCCGATGTTTATGTTCAATTTTCGCTCGGACCATTTTAATCGCCTTTTTTGTTTATTATTATTACTATCATTATTATTTCTACTAGCTCACACAGAATTGTGCCGTTGACTGTTACTATCTGGTGTTGGTTCCACTGTATCGACACCTGAATTATGATCATTGTAAACGAACTGAGTTTTGTTTTTTCTGAAAGACGGAAGCCTTTCTAAAGTAAGGATCCATCGGAAGTGCTGTTAAAAGTACACCTGGAAAGTTTATGGCAAGAGTCAGTGCAGGGAACTATGGGAAAAATATGCCGGCTGTTTCCTGTCTCTTAAAACTATATAGGCTTTGTAGCGAATGAATGTGAAATACTTACGAAAAAGAACTTGAATAACAGTGTGGCGTATAAATGCTGACAAAGTGTCTCATTATATTTACAGAAATATTTTATCAACATTGTAGTTGTTACTGCAGCTACATCGATTGCTGTTGTGATCCATTTTCTAGTTTTTCTCAATCTACTTACCAGTACCCGTGGTGCAATGGTTATCGTCGTAGGAATTGGACACGGCGACACGAGTTCAAATCCTAGACGAGACTGATTGCATTTCACATAGTACTAATACTCTTGGGAAAGGTATGAATCCAGTAATCCTCCCTCAAGCTATGGGTAAATAGTAGGGCAGGCTAGGTTCTTCAGCCTTGGTGAGGTAACTAGTCTAGAAGGAAAACTCTGAATTCAAACCTGATACACTCCGCTTAAAAATTGACCTTGTGTCATATCCTGCCCGAGCGGAGGGGTTGCGTAAATATGGTTACCAGTCATTTGTGTGATAACTTACATAATATTTGTCCAAATGATTCGTTCAAGAGTACGATAATGTTAGCTTGGCAGTTTTGTGGTAACATTAAATGTCTTCGTTCCAAAAGCTTTTTTCCCCACTAAAGAATTCAGTACTCCGCCCTCAGAATGAATATTTCAGAATATATACTCTAAAAGAACCATACGTCTGTATTCTTTAATTCGCTTTTTCTTTTTTCCCCCGTTGTGAAGCTGACGAATAGTAATTTACTAAGATTTTTGCTTAGATGTGGCACAAGGCCAAATGAATAGGGCACCCAATGAGACTCGAACTCACTCT
The DNA here is from genome assembly GCA_963585895.1 of Sepioteuthis lessoniana. Taxonomy (NCBI): domain Eukaryota; kingdom Metazoa; phylum Mollusca; class Cephalopoda; order Myopsida; family Loliginidae; genus Sepioteuthis; species Sepioteuthis lessoniana. Next base: position 106,380,903 of record OY757912.1, read on the forward strand.
TGCAAGTTTGCTAGTCAAGCTTGCAAGCCATTACACTACCCGCGGCGCCCTGTGAAGCTGACCCATAGCTAAAACACTTTCGACCCTAAACCTATTGCCGACTAAACTTTCCTCACAAATAAATACAACGTGGATTGTGTTATTAAGAAGGTGGAGCTGTACAGCTTGCGGAAGACAGTTCCACACAACAAATGATCGCCAAATGGGATAATGCATTGTCTAGTATGCTCTGTGTCTTTTGATTAGACAGGCTAAGCTTTTAACTGTAAAAGTACCGCAATGCCGGAAATGTAATCAATCTCAAAAATCAAAGTAAATCAGGCGGGAAAGTCATACAATTTCGATTTTCTCCAACGTAGAACAGAAGAAGCCGACAATTCCGAAAAGTAAAATCAAACGAAAATAGAAATAGATCTATTTTTTTCAATCGTTCGTAAATTCCATTGTTTTCCTATTAACTGCATCTGTTAGGTTGAATAAGTGAGCGTTATCAGAATTACAATAGAAAGGTCAAAACAAAATTATGAAGTCTACTTGTGGAGGTTAAAGGAATAGAGGGTATCGTTATTTGATTGTTTGGCAATCTCGTTTAGATTTTAGAGCAATGTTTCGCCAAATAAATCAATGGAAAGTGAGAAAATGCAGTAAAAAGCATCAGAAAAAATAACATTCGTTTATTTTTGTTTTTTCTGACGACATTTTAACAAGTATCTAAATTTATAGTTGTTATTCAAACTATCCCAAAGGATGGAAGTTATGTTTACGTTTTTCTCACATCTACATTGTTGGTCTGTTTCTATAAACACTAGATGAACGGCACAGTTGGCTGGGGCCGCAGAATACACCGACTGCATTTCTGCAGAGGGATAAGACTCTCCAAACGAGTGTCCTGGATATGACACTAAACAATCTGATGATGAGGCTCCAATAAGGCTGGATCTTTGAGGAATGCGGAGTATCCCTTCATTGTCATTGTTCCCAGGTCCACTCTGACCCAGAGTAGTTGCACCTGATAAGGTCCTATCCATGGGTCAAATTGAACTGTTTGACATTAAAACTGAGTGTAAACAAAAAACTGACATTTAATTGAATTGTGAGTGCTACATAACAATACTTGTAACTTTGCTGACTTACGCTAAATTGTTATTGGAGTTATTTATTTAGCAATCGTGTCGATACTGCTATATGGAAGCACTACATGGACGCTAACTAAACGCATGGAGAAAAGGCTTGGCGGCAACTACACAAGAATGTTGCAAGCAATTTTGAACAAGTCCTGGAAGCAGCACTCCACAAAGTAGCAGTTGTACGGCCACCATCCACCCATCACGAAAACTATCCAAGTTAGACGAACCAGACATACAGGACACTGCTGGAAAAGCAGGGACGAGCTCATAAATTATGTACACTGTGGACCCCTTCACATGGCCGTGCAAAAGCAGGGCGTTCAGCTCGAACCTACATACAGCAGCTCTGTGAGGTTACGGGATGTAGTCCTAGGGACCTACCGGAAGCGATGAACGATAAGGAGGGGTGGCGTGAGAGGGTCAGGGATATCCATGCTGATGGCATGAGATGATGATTTCCATATTTTACTTCGGCCCTGTAGATGGAACACTAATAGGAACTACCACTCCAGGTCAGAGTTGACCTGATATTAATGACAATAAAGGAGTACTCTAAATACCCCAAAGCTCAAAAACTAGACCCATGGTTTAGTTTCACATCCAGGACATACGTGGCGGCTTGTATCGATCTGCAGAGATGCAGTCGACCTATTCTGCACTCCTAGCCGACTGGGCTATGACATTCTGAAGCTATGAGAGACTGATTCTGTCAGAATTATGAAAAACTTTCAAGGATTTATATTGTTGACTTGCACTGTCATTGTTATCCTCTTACATATAGGAGAGGAATTTTTATTGGCGTAATGGCTAAAGTGTTGGACTGTGGCCTCGATGTAAGCGAGTTCGAATTCTAGTCGCACTATTAAGAAAAATGTCTTACTTCTGGGGGGAATTTAAGGTGGTTGTTTTTTTTTTTTAATAAGAGGACTCAATACTCATAAAATGGGTTCTGTAGTCTCACTGCACTTTTTCTCAAATGATGGCTTTGGCATTAAATATCCCAGAAGTTAATATGCCATTAATCTAAGAAATTTTAACTGATTGAATTTATTTTTCATCCTTTAGTAAACCCGTTCATCTAAAATTTCTGCATCCTCTTATCAGCTCGACATGCTTTCTTGAATATCCGAACACACAAACGCTTGTTTTAAATTCACGGTGGGGCTGAGAATACGTTGACTATGTCTCCTGCAAAAGAGTAATATCCACCCACCAAAAAGCCCCCCTATGTATAAGACTAAATTTCATTTAACCCCTGTGTTTGTACTTGTTAGAATCCCATCCACTGGTTAAATAAATGTCTAAAAATTATTCCTATTTGATTGGAATACTTGAGACAATAGAAGTATACATTGGAAAAAGAGTTACTAAAATTGTTTGCTGAAGATCGTTATAAGTTACTACAAACTAATTGTTATCATTGAATAGAAATAAAAATTTTAAATTATACTCTTAGATAGATCAGTGTGCAAATTGTTGGAATAAGTTGGTTGGTTTTGTTTTATTGCATATCAACCTTTGTAGGTTATTTAATGCCAAATTCATTTTTATACAAATAATCAGTTCTATATCAATGTAGCATTAGTACACAGTTTAATTGTCAAAAAGATTTCTATTTCAAGCTATTCCGTTTAGTCAAGCAGTTCTAATTCAAACAATCTAGTATAAGTATATTTTTGTTAACCCAGTTAAATGTAAAAACAGTTCTATTTCAAACAATTCAGTTTACCATAAGTACAGTTTAATAGTCAAAAAGATTTCTTTCACGCTATTCCGTTTAGTCAATCAGTCCTAATTCAAACAATCTAGTATATTTTCGTTAACCCAGTTAAATGTCCCAACAGCTCTATTTCAAACAATTCAGTTTAGCATAAGTACACAATTCAATTGACAAAAAGATTTCTATTTCAAGCTATTTCGTTTAATCAAACAGTTGTAATTCAAACAATCTATTATAAGTATAGTTTTTGTTTACACAATTAAATGTCAAAACAGTACTATTTCAAACAATTCAGTTTAGGATAAGTACGCAGTTAACAAGTCAAAACAGTTCTATTTCAAGTAATTCAGTTCAGTTTAACATAAGTACCCATTTTAGTTCTATTCGACCCATAAACAGGGTCCCATCAAGTGCTACTACTCTAGGTCAGAGTGGACCCGGTTGCGATGGCAGTGAAGGCATACTGTGCATTCCCCAAAGCTCCAGCAATACGGGAGCCTCACCATCAGATTGTTTTGTGCCATATGCAGGACACTCGTTGGGAAAAGTCTTACCCCTCTGTAAAGAAGCAGACCCCGGCCAACTGGGCAATGTTTGCATTAAATAAGAGTATTTGATACCATCCATCTGGGTGCAAAAACAAATCTTATGAAACAGTTAAACACGATTCTCTACCCTCTAGGTAGATACGATAACCTCAACCGGTTTGCCATGTTATAAAATAAATCATTTTCCTTAGTTTTGCAAGGAAACTATAGCAACAAATTACTATGTATACATATTAAGTTTTCAAAGTAAGATTTTTTTTTAATTATGAATTAAACCATTTACATTGGTACGTAAATTAGTTCTCTGCCTATATACTATTTTTTCATTGCCCAGTCGGCTGGGGCTGTAGAATACACTGACTGCACCTCTGCAGAGGGTTAAGACCCCCCTAACAAGTGTCCTGGATATGACACTAAACAATCTGATGGTGAGGTTCCAGCAGTGCTGGAGATTTAGGGAATGCGGAGTACCCCTTCATTACCATCGCTCTCAGGTCCACTCTTGCCCGGCGTGGTAGCACCTGATAGGGCTATCTATAGGTTAAATAGAACTAACAGCATTCTTATGCTCAACTGAATTGTTTGAGTAAACTGAATAGCTTAAAATAGAAATGTTTTTGACAATTAATCCGTACGTACATTTAAACTGCCTGCTTATGCTTAACTGAATCATTTGAAATAGAACTGTTTTTCGACATTAAAATTGTATTTACACTTAACTGAATTGTTACATATAACTTCTTGAATAGTTTGAAATAAATGTTTTTGACAATTAAACTGTGTACTTATGCCAAACTGAATTGTTTGAAATAGAACAGGTTATTTACATAAAAATGGATTTGGCGTTAAATAACCTACAAAGGTTGATATGCCATAAAACCCACCAAACTATCTTTTCAGTAAATTTTCTTCATGGAATGGCGTAGACCATCGGCAGATTACAAGTGGCTTGGTCTGCTGAATAACGAGGTGTGATATTTGAGACTTGAAACCTTTGATGAACGCAGTCATTGAACATCAGTGTCTCGACGATTCTAAAAGGATCTTCCATTGAAATATTTCAATCCTGTATTCTCTTAGGCAATATTCTTTGAAATTTCATTCGTATGTGTAAATCTATACAAATACTTATATATATAATTTTTACTTTCTAACTACAACGCCGTTAATGTATTCATATTCAAGTTTTCCATGAATATAACGTTTTTTTCATTTTCTTTTCCAGGTATGTATAGACTCTTTCGTTTCAATATAAACTTCCTTGATCGGTATGTACTTATATATCTTGAATCATAATACATTAAGGTACAATTCACTTTTTGTATATTATCTGTAGACTATTACTTCCAATATATATATATGCGCGCGGGTGTATGTAAGTTGGCCAACAATAGTGGAGGAAGATCCGAAGACTCCATTTTTAATATCTTCTACACCTAAGTGTAAAGGGGGCCGCTACTCCTTTCCCTGGATTGCTCATCCTATCCTCTAACCGTACCTTATAATAATGAGTGTAAAGCAAGGAGGCATCAAGAGCCATTCTTTATTCTTTGGTATGATTTGAGCTGGGATTGAACCTCGGTATCCTAGGACATTGGCGAACACTAACCATTATGCCAATGGGCCTATATATATATAAAGCCGACTCAACTGGTCGTCACGAACTAAGCAATATGATCAAGTAAAGGATCAAATATTCCGACCCTAAATTATTACCCGCACACACACAAACAAAACGCGCATTTAGCGAAATGTTTATCGTCGTAGGAAATGTAATCGGGGATCAGAGTTCAAGTACTGGACGATGCTGTGCTCATCTACCTTCAACAGTGGAAAAGTAGCACAGAATGGGTTCTTTAGCCTTAGTAATGTAACTAGTCAAAGAGAAAAAAGTGAAACCGAAACAGCTTTTCTAAAAATTGATATATCGTATCCCCGCCAGTGAGTTGAGCAACACACACACACACACACTTGACTGATCTCCAAACTAAATTTTCTTTGAGCCAAAATTTTTAACTAATTCTATACATTTAGAAATTATTTGGTGTGCGTATATATTTGTGTGTTCTTCGTGGTGCACTCACCAAGTTAGGAATTACCTTTTTTAATTACGTATCAGGCTGTTGGTTACTATTGTACGCCCATGGTGATTTCAACATTTGAGTGAATTGGCTCGCGAAAGAAAAAAAAGTCATC
>OY757912.1:106399026-106406526 GCA_963585895.1 Sepioteuthis lessoniana
CATGTGATATGATCAAACCGGCGAAATTTCCACACTAGACGGAACCTCTCTGAAACTGGAAGACAAATTCACCTACCAACCAGCGTCTCATCAACCGAAAAAGACATCGATAGGCTTTTGATCATATGGAAATCAAACCTGACCGATAAAATGAAATGCAGTTTCTTCCAGGCAGCGGTCGTATAGATACTGCTATATGGATGCACTACTTGGCCGATAACAAAACGGCTGGAGAAAAAGCTAGATGGCAATTACACAAGAATGCTGCGACCTGGCGGCAACACCCCACAAGGCACCAACTATACGGCCGTCAGCCTCCGATCACGAAAACTAAGTTAGACGAACCAGACACGCAGGACACTGCTAGAGAAGCAGGGACGAGCTCATAAGTGGTGTACTCCTATGGACCCTTGCATATGGCCCAGCAAAAGCTGGACGACCAGCTCGAACATACATACAGCAGCTATGTGAGGATACGGGATGTAGCCCTGAAGACTTGCTAGTAGCGATGAACAATAGGGAGAAGTGGCGAGAGAGGTTCAGTGCTAGCAGCACGACATGATGATAATGATGATGAACCAACCTTAAAAGCAAAGCTTCATGGAAGAAAAAGTTCTTGTGTGTTTAGTGGATTCACTGCAGTATTAGTTATTTATTTTGCTTTTTTAAACTGCAATCGGACACTCGATGCATATTTATTCTTTCAATAGCTGGAAAGTGTACATGTAAATATTCTAGGAAAACACCACACAACGATTAATAGAAGAAACGTTTTGCTTTTCCATGGTAACGAAAGGCTGCATTCTGCAAGTATCACGCAAGAAAAACTATTGAATTTGAGCTGGTTCTTTTCAACCTTATCCAATATATTTACCAGACGTTGCATCTAGGGATTTCTCTACAAAAAATCTCAATGACTCAATTTTATGGAAAACTTTTTGAGCTGGAAATCAAATAAATTTTACTTGAGAGGAATCAACAAGCTACTTGATAATTGGCAAAAGGTGATTCAAAATGATGGCGAATATACAATTAACTGAAAATATTTCATTATTAAAATATTCATGAATAAATTATATTTTACAAAACAGAAATTGTTTATGACTCAACCCAATATATGGACTTTCCCATCGATTTCTGCGTATGATAGCCCAACAACATTTGGCTGTTCTGATGATTATATCTCACATGAAAGTTCAAACCAACCACAGATTTTCATTCAAGTCCGCAGATGATATATAAACGAGTATTAGTAGTAGATGAAATAGCCGGTATTTTCTCTCAAAGCTTTGCGAATTGAAGTATCAAACTGAAATATAACATCAGTTGCTGTACATAGAGTTCTCGTGTTGTTTTAGCTTACTTCTATTCCTGTGAAACGAGGAGAAATTTAAATAAAAGAATCTATGAACATAAAAAGACTTTAAAACTGGTAACACAGCAAACTCTTTAGTTTCTTATAATATTTAACCAACCACGCTTTCAACTTTCAAAACTCTGCTATAGTTGCTTTCATCCATGACAGAGATAAACACAGAATGATTGAAACATGTTCCAGAGCATACCACAGCACAATACCACAACGACAAGGATTTTTTTTCAAAATATGACCGTCTCTAGGAAAAACAATTCTAAAAGATTTCAAAATCCACAGTAAAGATCATCCCCTTTCTCGCAATATTTATAGTAATATTACGTTACAAATCCGTTTCTTAAACTACGAAACACCATTTATTTTTCGACAAAAATTCCATCGCATGACATAACGTATTTAGAACATATCACCCTATATTAATCCGTTTTTTACATAAAACATCTACTAGTCTTAATGAAGACCTCTAACAGAATAAAAAATATCTGTCATGATTATTTCTCATACAAAAAAATAATTTTGATTAAATATTTTTGTATTCATGACAAAACCTTGAAGTCGAAATGCATCGGCACAATAAAGGAACCATCAAACATATATCTTTCTTCCGTTTTACTTTTATCTTCATACATTATGTCAGATTCAATTCACTTCTTCTCACATATGCGTATATATATATATATATATGAAAAGAAATTTTTTAACTTACTTCGATAATCTCTACTCAACAGAATTTGTATTTTTTATTTCCATATATTTTTAGCAAGTGAGATTATGTCTACTGTCTCAAAAATATGTCATCCTTTCTTATAAACGGTGCAGTTCGGTTTACACTTTTCCATCTCATGACTGAAGATTTGTTGCCACGTATTACAATGGTCCTCGTCAGAGCAGGTGTAACAATCCGGGGCTCTGCTTGTTGGCCATTTACATAGATGTACAAAGATAAAAACAATTCCTAACTGTTCAAAGAACAGCGAGGAAAACTTTCTGGATTCTGGGATGTAACATAACCATTCGATGACCAATGAAAATGCCCAACAGATCAAATAGAGACAATTATTAATATCATATAGGAATGAGACACTACCGATTGAACATTGATCGCCATTGGACACAATGAGTGAACCCACAGAAAAGGTAAATAGAGATACAGTACTGTTAGAGTGGGATACTAGTCAGTGATCATTAGTAGAAATGACAAATCGTAGGACGACAATCAGTGAGACGGACTTTAGCGAGACAAAGACTTTCAGTAATAGCTTGGCCGGAAGTATTATGGATAGTAACAAGCTTTTGTTTGTGTTATTTTCTCTTAATGTGGTATTTCGATTGAATGAAATACTTATGTTTTGGTCAAGTCGTCAGGGAATTTTTTCTTCTCTTTTTATGCACATCGAGCACAACAAAAATTTATTGTCTCTAAAAAGTGAAAAATCTATGGCAAAGATTTTGCATTTCTATTCAACTAGGCTGATTTAACTCAATATAGTTTAGTTTGGTTTGGTTTCTGTGTTTATTGGCATATAAACATCAGTTGGTTATTTAATGCCAAAGCAACCCTTATAGAAGAAAATGGGTTCTACTCTTCAACCCATAGCTAGTGGATATTTGGAGGGTTCATCCCTTTCTTAAGTTATTAGTCCTAAAATGAACGTAATAGGCTCGACTGGAGTTCAACCTCACTTAATCATGTTTACCCAACCCCTCCGCTCGGACAGTATATAACACAAGGTCAATCTTTAAGCGGAGTTTAACAGGTTTGAATTCAGAGTTTTCCTTCTCCTAGACTAGTTTCCTCACCAAGGCTGAAGAACCTAGTCTGCGCTACTTTTTACCCATAGCTGGAGGGAGAATAATTGGATTCATACCTTTCCCAAGGGTTTTAGTGCTATGTGAAATGCAATAAGTCTTGTCCAGGATTTGAACTCGTGTCGTCGTGTCCATTTCCTATGACGATAACTATTACACCATGGGCACCTCCAACCACACTTAATGCAATGTCGCAATCTAGTACGTTACTGACTACACCAAGGAGACTTCCCATATATATATATATATAGAGAGAGAGAGAGAGAGAGAGAGTGTGTGTGTGTGTGTGTGATTGAGTTTGATTTTCCTTTGATATTTTTTACTTCGGTTTCCTTTTCTGAGATTTTCTTACACAGTCATATTTTAATTCATTTTTCGCTGGTTCCGCTTTTTTTCACCACTTTGTCCTATCAACCACACCGAATAAAGGCGTCAAAAATCCACCCCCTCATCGATCGGCTTCTGTGTGGTTTCCTATCTGTAAAACAGTGATCAATCAAGAATAGGAGACAAACAATAATTTCACATGCGTAATTCTAAATCCGTTCGATCACTGTTCGTTCATCCTTTTGATGGCAGAAATGTTTTTAGTTGTTCATATGGGTTTTCGTCATAGTTTTTTTTATTCTCAGTACACCAGACGATTCCAATCACGCATGCACACTTTGAAAATAAGCCTAAAGACTATTGATGTTTATTAAATATAGCTTAGTAACCGAAAATATAAGGACAAATATGGTAGAGGGAAGATTATGTTTCGTCAGTCTTCCTAATGAGTTTTGGTTTCTTTGTATAAAGGCATAAACTACTTCATGGGGTATTTAATGCCTAAGCCATTGCTGTAGAAGTGTTGGATATTGACCTTTGACAAAGTCGTCAGTCAAGGATTTCTCGAGCTGGATCCACCCATGTAAATAGGCAGAAGTTGATGCGTGGGTGGAACTGGAGACACGTTCTGAAATTATATCTATGCAGAATCCGACAGCAGATGCGGTCAGTCAGTCAGTCTCAGAGCCACAGTCGGGCAGTCAAGAGGTCCGTAGTGCGTTAACGAGTGTCTGGCGGGCGCCCTCGAAGGCAGTGACCCACAGCAGACCTCCGGTTGAGTACCTCTCGTCAAGGAAAATGCAAGGTCCTGAATATGGAAGCACGGTGGTGTTAATAATTTAAGGATCAATATAGCAGTCCCCCGTGTGTCTACGTCTCTCAGTCTCTCGCAATTACAGTCAACTTCAGGCACTTTCGGGAAATAAAAATGTGATATATATATATATATATATATATATATATATATATATATACGTAAACCAAGTGTTATGGTTTCTTCGTTCATTATGCTGGCACGATATATAATAGAAGGGTATTTGTACGATTTAAACAATTGCAGACTATATTAGTATTAGAGTATTCGTTATAGCGCCTCCTGAGTTTGAACTCGCAAACAATGATATGACAGTTCAGCACGTTAGCCACCACACCACAACGCCACAGGAGCTCTATTTGTGAAAAGTATATTTTTTATTTCTTTCTATAGCCCTAACAGCGGAACTTAGAAAACACTAACTTTATACCCTACAAAGGAGCAGGCTCTCCAAAAAAAAGAGTTCTGGGTCTAATTTTTGAGATCTTGGGGGTGTGAAGCACCCGTTTATTCTCTTTACCCCCTTGTCCAAATTGACTTGGAGTGGTGGTATATGTTTGAGTTCCAACAAGTTTTTTTTTTACCAGAGACCAAGTAAGATTAGATAGATAGATAGACTGTTTAGTTGTAACACAATTCTTCAATGTGACTAGCCGTGCGAGACTCTTCAAACAGGGATCGAAAGCCGACTGACTTTACATTTGTCAGATATCTTACCCCAGAGCCATCGTCATTTTCGGCATAAGAGAAGTAATTTTTTTTACAAATATCTTTTTACATATACGTTATCGGCTACCTGAATAGTTCCATTCTTCATAAGAGCTAATGCATTTCAGCATATTCGACAGCCGGCAAATTTTCCCCAAAATTACATAGAATAAAAAAAAAATACTTGAATTTAACATGAATAGGCCAGGTGCAGAAAAAAGACCTGTTACAACTCCATTATTGTTTACTGTATTGCAGATTTTTTCATGCAACAAAATCAACTACCAACTTCAACTTCAAGACAAATACAGTTGTTTTTATTTGTTCTGACTTAATATTTTATTCAATCTAATAATTTTTTCACTGTCGGGCTGTTCAAACTTCAACAGATTAACCTAAATAATTTCATTTAGATCCGACAAAATATGAATAATTCTTTCCACGGAGATGTTTATTTATTTACCATTATTACAGGTGAATAATTGATATTTCCCTATGTTCTTCAAAGAGGCTACTCAAGAGATGATTTTTAGGAGATTTTGCATCGATCTCACAAGTGAGAAAATAGTATTGTAGTGGTGATAACAACAGACAAGAAAAGTGCAAATTCAAAAGTATACATAAAACCAAGAACGATAATTTCTGAATGAAATGTTTTTGACGAAACACAGGATTGTGCAAGAGTAGCGCCTTCCATGCTCTTCGGATCAACTACTATACGATTTGCCTCAAATACTTAACTTTCGCTTCAACGATGAGATTTGAAGACATTTAGATTTAAGATATTAAAAGAAATAGTTCCAAATCAGTTGAAACTGTAGAATATGCCGAATGAAATCTCTGCAGAGGGATAAGACTCTCCAAATGAGTGATCTGGATATGACACTAAACAATCTGATGATGAGGCTCCAGTAAGGCTATATTCTGTGGGGAATGTGGAGTATCCCTTCATTGTCATCGTCCCCAGGTCCACTCTGACTCAGAGTGGTAGCACCTGATCCTATTTAGCAACCCCTCCGCTCGGACAGGATATGACACAAGGTCAATTTCTAAGCGGGGTTTAACAGGTTTGAATGCAGACTTTTCCTTCTCTTAGACTAGTTGCCTCACCAAGGCTGAAGAACCTAGTCTGTCCTATTATTTACCCATAGCTGAAGGGAGAATAATTGGATTCATACCTTTCACAAGGGTATTAGTGCTAAGTGAAATGCAATCAGCCTCGTCCAGGATTTGAACTCGTGTCGCCGTGTCCATTTCCGACGACGATAACTATTACACCACGGGCACCTGATAAGGTCCTAACTATGGGTCATATTGAACTGTTTGACATTAAAACTGAGTGTAAACAAAACAAAAAATACTGACATTTAATTGAATTGCGTGTGCTACGTAACAATACTTGTTGTCAAGGGTAACCAGAAGGCTCCTTTTTCAAAAAGACCCCCCCACTCAATGCATGTCCTGATATGTCATTAAACAATCTGATGGCTAGGCTCCTGCCTTGGAGCTTTAGGGAATATGGAATACCTCTTCATTGCCATTGTTCCAAGGTCCTCTCTGCTCCGCAGAGTTAACACCTGATAGAGTCCTATCTATGGGTCAAATAGAACGGTTTAACATTGAAACTGTGTGCAAATAAATGACTTACATTAAATTGGATTGTTAGAAATAGAACTCTTTGACCTATCATTGTGTATAAACAAAGGAATGTTTAATTGAATTGTTAGTGATACATAGCTATACAATGAACTATTTAACTGTGTGCCAACAAATGAGTAATGCTGAATTGAATAATTAGTGTTAGATATCAATACTTGCAAGCACTTCCCATGTTGCAAGCAAATTATCAATATTGAATAGAATTATAACAGTTACATAATACTTGAAACTATTTATCAGTGAATAATCAATTGCAGTACTAGTGGGCTAAAAGAATTTAAATAACAAAATTTGCAATATAAAAGAATTTAAAGAATCAAAATTTAGTATAAAGAAAATGATACTAAAATCAAATTTAATATATAAGGGATAATGTTTTTTAGTGTTTTAGTGTGTAATTTTAAACGGTAATTTTTGCAGTTTTCTTGTTCGGATACTGATTCAAAAAGTTAACACTGAAAACAAAGTTTTAGAATCGAATTTTATACAAAAAAAGAAAGAAAAGATGGAAAATCGTTGCAAATTTTAGTGTAATTTGCGGGATTTATCTGAGAGTGAGTGTCCGGAAAACAAAGTTCTTTGAATTTAAGTATTTCCTTTTCCAACCAGGCCAAATTAAATGCCACAAGTGGTTGGTTTGTTTCCTTGTAAGAAATAATCTTTTATTGGGTAAACAAATTAGTTCTTTAAAAATGAAATTACAGACAAACTATGTGCAAACAAATAACTGATGTTAAAGTATGACTGTCATATAGCAATATTGGAAACCATTTAATAGTGCGCTAAGAAATGATTAAGAGAAAATAGA
>OY757912.1:106411526-106479026 GCA_963585895.1 Sepioteuthis lessoniana
CCCAAGATTGTTCCTTCAACTCTAAATAACTGTTTACCTTTATTGCAGTGTGCTTGGGATCGTTATCCTTCTAGAAAAGGAAACCATTACCAATTAGAAGCTTATCAGAAGTGATTGTATGGTGGATCAGAATTTGTCAATTTTTCTCAGCATTCATTATTCCATCAATTCTGATGAAATCCCACACACCATTTGCAATCAATCATCTCCAAACTATAATAGATCCTCCTCGTTTAACTGTAGGCTTCAAGCACGCGTCTTTCATTAACTTTCCAACTCTTCTTCATATATACTGTCTTCTCTTTGAACTGAAAATGAAAATTTTAATTCATCACTCCATAATGCATTCTTCCTTTGTTCAACGGTCCATTTCTTGTGTTCTTTGGCAAATTTAGATTATCTTTGTTTCCTTGTCTTGGATAAAGTTTCCTGCTTACCACTTGAGCATGAAAGCCTTCTTTCACGAGTACTTTTCTGATAGTTGAAGAATTCACATTGGTGAACAAGATCTGAGCCTAATTCCTGACTAGTTTTTGTTCTGTTTCTTAAACATGTTATCTATACATATTCACAATCACTTTTAGTTAGTTTTATTGGCCTTTCACTCTTCTTTCTGTATTTGATATCCCTAGTTTCAATCTTTTTTCTTAATTGCTTCTTGTATAGCACACTAAGAAACTTTTACCATTTTTTATATCTTAGCCTGAGAAGAGTCCTGTTCATGGTAGAATATAATTTTATGTCTTTTTTTATCAGATACCCGTGGAATCTTGATGGTTTATGTTAGGAAATATACAATTCCTGGACCTGAAATGAAAGATTGAGAGAATTTATTTTAAAAATTAAAGCAATTATTAGTTTTAAAAATGTCATATGTTTGATTAACTGGATACTTTCAAAAAGCTAATAATAATGATAGAAAATAACAAAAAATCTAGCATAAAATAATTATCTTTTCATAAGATAAAAGTCTTAGAGCAAACGTTTACCACATAATGAAAACAGAAATTAGGAATTTTTAATTATGCTAATTTTTTACTTGATACTATAAATATATTAAAAATTTACTGTATGTAAATGTGTCTATATGTATAAATTACAGTATATTCATTGATCAACCACAAAAGCAGTATTCATTAATTGTATTCTGCATACTGGCATATATATATATATATATAAGTTACAGACTGAAGTCAAAGGCGACCCGAAGGCTCCTTTTTCAATAGCTACTACACCAAGGTGTAGGGTAAGGTGCTACCCCTTCCCCCGAATTTCTCTACTTTACCCTTGATACGTACCTTATAATGCTGAGTGTTAAGCAAGGAAGTATCAAGTACCATTTTTTAAGTCTTTGGTATGACTCGACCTGGGATTGAACCCTGGTCTCCCGGGCCATTGAGGAACACTCTGCCCACTAACCCAATTGATCTTGAGCTGCATCTCTCTCTCTCTTTCTTTCTCTCTCTCTCTCTCTCTATATATATATATATATATATATATATATATGTATACCTTTACTGTGTCATTCTCAGGACTATCCTTTTTTGTAGGATGGTCTTATTCATCTATAGAAGATACAATGCGCTAATGCTATAACCTGAGTTACCAGTAATTCCAACCGTGACATATAATTGAACCTTTTAACTTTATAACAGAAAATCGACAACAATCTTATGAGTTTAGAGAGACAAGTGAAAAAGAATGCCCCTAAAGACCAGTTAAAAAGTTTCGTGAAGTGTACTATACCATCTGTTCGTTTTATTTGCACTGATTTAAACATAATGGTCGTTGTTTTGAACACTTGCGATCATTCAATGATATTCGCTATTTGTTCTCTTTCCGTGATCGGCTCTACTTGAAAATAGAACAATCATCAGTTCGAACACTTGCAATACATCAAAATATTCTATTCTTTTCTTCTTTAACTTGAATCGTAAAACTTAAACATGTCTATATAAACATTGTATTTAGAATAAAGAGTGTATACCTTTTTGTGACACCCTATATATATATATATATATATGAATCTGCTCGTATCTATCGATCAGTCACAGTTATGTTTGCTTAACTTAGCGTTTTCTATTCTTTCATTTGACTTAAGTTTTTCAGCATCATTTTTATGTCATTAAAAAAAGGCCTCATATTTTTCCCTTTCATCAATGCCATCATCAGTTTCCATTTTTTTTTTCTAGACCTGTTCAGTCATTCTTAGAGACACATTATAATAAACACAATTGAATCACAGTGCGTTTAATAGGGGAAAGAAATGGCACAAACGCGCATGCGCAATTCAGAAAAGACGAGACACTTTTTCTATTTTTCATTTTTTTGTTTTTTGTTTTTACGCTTCTTTTCTCTCGTTTCTGCTCAACGCTTCAAGATGGTGTTGCCGTGTGCCATAGGCGATTATTGAAAATAACGCAAGGACGCCACACCTTCTGTTAAAATTTTGTCATTTTCTACCTTCCGGCTACGACATGAACAAAAAGCTTATCTCAAGTGAATAGAAGTGGAAATATTTTTCTCGGGCGGTTTATTCAGTTTGAAAGTTACTTGTTCATTGAAAAGTTAAAATTTTTTCTCAAACCATTTTCCGCCATTTGCAACAAAAACTCCATTTTACAAAAAAAAAAAAAAAAAATTGTTCTTGAATTGATCGGTAAAATATTTCAGTTTCCTTTTTTCTTTGTTAATAACTAGACGACCGGTAAACTCATTGGGTTCCTGTTTGCGACGCAGTCCATGATATCAATGTCTCTGTTTAAGAGGCACAGTTGGCGGAATTCAGAATACACCGACTCCACGACTTGCAAAGGTCTATGACCCAACAAAAAGGAAGGTTTTGAGCACGTCACTAAACTACATCCGGTGATGAGGTTCTCGGTGAAGTGTACAGTCATCCGTTTATTATCATAACTTCCAGATCCACCTCAAACTCGAAGCGTTAGTATATATTAGGCTCTCATCTATTGTTTAAAGAAATCTGTTTGAAAATTAGCCTGTTTGACCGCATAAAGGCCCACTTTTTTTACTAAAAAATAAATTTTAAATTTGCCCCGAGTCTTATATACCATGCGTCGGTTTAAACTTCTCGATAGGCGGCCAAAATTATCTACCTGGCAACTCCTTTCAGCTGAGACGTCTGAATAACTTTCTTATACTTATTGTCAGTATTTAAAAATGTATTATTTAGATCAAAAGTGATATCATTGATAATATTTCTAATATTAATTTCATCAGATTTTTCTTTTATTTATCGAATTTAAATTATTTTCATTTTTTTTTTTTTTTTTGCAAAATGCAGAAAAATTCAGTTCCTTTAAAGAAGAAATCAAAATTATAGTTGTTATTAGATCATACACGTTTCCTTCCAATATTTAAATTTTGTTCGTACCATCATCATGTCATGCCACCTGCACGGATAACCCTGACCCTTTCTCGCCACTTCTCCCTATCGTTCATCGCCTCTGGCAGGTCTTCAGGGCTACATCCCGTATCCTCACAGAGCTGCAGTATGTATGTTCGAGCTGGTCGTCCTGCTTTTGCTCGGCCATATGTCGGGGTCGATAGTAGTACATCACTGATGAGCTCGTCCCTACTTCTCCAGCAGTGTCCTGCGAGTCTGGTTCGTCTAACTTAGTTTTCGTGATGGGAGATAGGTGGCCGTATCGTAGGTGCTTTGTGCAGTGTTGCCTCCTGGACTTGTTCAATATTGCTCGCAGCATTCTTGTGTAATTGCCGTCCAGCTTCTTCTCCAGCCGTTTTGTTAGCGTCCAAGTAGTGCATCCATACAGAAGTATCGACATGACCGCTGCTTGGAAGAAAATGCGTTTCATACCATAACATATATATATATATATATATAATTTAAAGCAAACTAGATGTTTTATCACACGTCTTAAACTCTCAGGTTTTCAAAAGTATGACTGGCTTTTCAAAATCCTTCTCTCTAAACAAATCATCTGTGCAGTTAATCCAACGTTTCAGGTTGTTTATCGAAATAATGTTCCCACATACGTCGACCCATGACAGTCTCTGCAGTGTAGTGGCCAACGTGCCAGGCTGCGACACCGTAGTAAGATTGTTCGAATCCAGTTGCGCTATCACGTTCACCTTCGGAGACGTAGAGACTTTCTTATCTCTCAGCTATGGGTTAATTAGTAACTCTCCTGGTTTTCTACAAAGGTTGCTTTGGCATTAGATATGTCTCGAAGTTTGATATGCCACTAAATCAATTAAAGCATACATCGAGATAGTCATATGCATTTCAAAGGTTGTGTTGCATCGGCTTGAAGAAACTTGACAAAGGCTTCATCTCTCAGTCGGCTAGGGAGGGTAGACTACACCGACAGCTCTACCGCAGATAAGTAAGACCCTCACTCTAACAAGTGTCTTGAATATGACAATAATCTATGTTAACGTAAGTCTCTTTCATTTATCTCATAAAGGAGTTACTGCTGTCTCTTTCATTGCCATTACTTCCAAGTCAACTATGACCTGGAGCGGTAGTTCCTGTAAGTGTCCCAACGGTGGTTGAAACAGAAATATTCAATCATTTTCTTTTACTCTGTGAAATGAATGAATAAATTAACTAAACCTCTGCAGAAGTAATATACCCCACTCCCCGATGAGTGCCCTGATTATAATAGTATACCATCTAATAGTGAGGTTCCCAGTTATGAAGCTTTTGGGAATGTGAAGTAACCTTCATTGCCATTATTTCTTGGTCATCTTTGCCCTGGGTGATAGTACCTGTCAGGGTCCCATCTATGGGTCAATCATTTCCTTTAGTTGAAGTATTAAAATTTGAGCAAACAAATGAACTAAGATTCAATAGAATTATTAGTGTTAGATTGGAATACTTATAAAAAATGTAACTGCCTTCATTGGAAAGGAAAAGTACAGACACGTGGTCACAGAAATTATACTAATTGCTGAGTTTAAATTTCCTCTAAATACGTCTAGTGTTCGCCAATCGTCCGGGAGACATGGGTTCAATCTCAGGTCGCGTCATACCGATGACTTTAAAAATGGTACTTGATACCTCCTTGCTTTACACTCGGCAGTATAAGGTACGTATCAAGGGTAAAGTGGAGCAATCTAAGGAAAAGAGTAGCACTTTCCCCTACACCTCGGTGTAGAAGCTACTGAAAAGGAAGCCTTCTGGTCGCCCTCGACTACGGTCGCCAACTTTACTTAAATAGGTCTAAAATTAGGAAGACGTGAAATTGCGATTTTCAGTTGCAATATTGTAGCCTATCACTAATGAGGTTAGTTGTTTTTCTCGTTCCGAAATGTATGTTCTTCCCTGTTATCTGCCTGTTAATAACTGGTTAAAGACTTTTATTCAAAATCATTGCGTGTGACTGCTCCTCACATCCACTGCGAGTTTTTCCTGTGACTGACCACTTTTTATTGGTCACAATGCCTGGCATTAAGTTCCCTGCTTGTAGCATACGGTTACTACATTACATAAACACAAGAAAATATGAATTGAAATTTAACGAAAAAAACGCCAGAGAATAAACCTTATATAAAAATTTCTTTGATATCAACTTTAATTTTAACCCTTGAAAAAGATCACCTATGGCTTATGGCAAAAAGAAATGCATCACACGCGTTAAGCTAACAATCGTAATCTTCTGCGAAGACTCGAGAAAATCGATAAAAAAATATCAAAACAAAGCCTGCCTGTAATCTTTACCAAAACCTATGGCTTACATAGATATAATTGTTGTTGTTTTTTTATTTTTTCAAAAATCTGATTTGTCTTTGTCTAAGTAAATACGAAAAACAGCAGCAAATCCTTTACGATATAAAATTTTATTTACTTATTCTCTATATTTATGGGAAAAAATCTATATTTCGGTATTGATCACCCGAAACAAAAAATAAACTAATTAATTACCGATTGAAACGAATAATCGATACACTACAACGTTTACACCCGTTTCTTAACATCCACAAAGGTAAACCTAATTGGCGCACTGATTGGCAATCATACATCGATATATATGTATAGTTCTACTGATTTCCTCCCCATCAAAGCCGATGTGAATAATGTATTGATCCTGTTTCGATATTGCTAGGACTAGAAGTGATCGAATTAAGACTTGTATTCTATTTGTTGCTATTCAACTGTGTAGGTATCTATAGACAAAACAATGTTGTTTTTAAAAATTTTGACTGCTAAATAGATTTCAGGAATGTATGTTTAAGTGTACTCGTTTTGGGTTAATTGGTGCTAGTGAAAATATTTATTCGCGTACCCATTCACCAAGGCCAATTATTAGCTTTAGTATATCCACTGATACACAAACACTGCACAAAATGATACATTAAGCTTATTTACACATAGGGGAGCATTTAATACATATATAATAAGAATGCAAGTATTAAAAAGAATACAAAAGCTTGCCCCAACAGATAAAATGTATACATGCTGTCCTATAAACAAGTAGTACATGAAAGAGGCGTAGAAACGGTAAAATTATTACTGGAGTTCAGTGGTTTAATCCCTGACGAGACGACAGAAAATCTATCGCCTGAATCGGCGACAAAGTGGACCTTCAACAACTTAAATAAATTTCTGTATCTATCCACTATGGCCAGATATACACTTCCAGCCCATGGCTGTTTTTTTTTTGTTTTGTTTTGTTTTTTTGGTCTACCAGGTACTGATGTAACAATCTGGGGTTCTGCTGGCTGGCGATCTACATAGATCAACGAATAGAGACAAAAAGCACTCCTTAACTACTAAAATAACAACGATGAAAAAGAGAACGATGAGGATTCTGTATTGACACATGACCACGAAGCCACAAATGAAAACACCACTCAGATCCCATGAAGACAATAATTCATTTTCTCCCAAAAGTGCAAAAGTTTTGTCAAAACGTCCAGCTGGATATTTCAATGTATTTGCTTGGATTTAAATCGATATAGATTAGTTTGGTTTCGTTTCTTTTTTTAATGGCAGTTTAACCTCCATGGGTTATTTCATGCTAAAGCCATTCTTGTCAAGTACAGTAGTGGTACTATTTAACCCATAGTTGATAGGACAAGCGTATTACTCCGAAAACGAATGCTACTGGAGGGTTTTGTTTGATTTTATGACATATCAACCATTGTAGGTTATATAATACCAAATCCAGATAAAAAATATATATTGAATATATTATTTGTAAACACATTTTTATAACATTTTATACGAGCATGAGCTCACTTTTACACATATATATGGGGAGGTGATACCAGATTTTAAAGAGGTGGGTTAAATTTTCAAAGTCTATTCAAAAGTAAAATGTAATGGCGTCAGTTCTAGCGAATTCGGTAATTAGTTATCAATATGATTTTTTAAAAATTCCCAATTACTTCCAGGAAATAATATTGTCCTATTGATTTTTGCTCTAATAAAATTCTACGGATAGATAGATAGATAGATAGATAGATAGATTTTTAAATTCTTGGGCCATGACAAGATGTTGGGAATTTGCCATGGCCCGAATCTATCAATCTATCTTATCCTAGACCCAGTCAACTCTAATTCTATCATCGAATTTCAGCCAAGGCACGCTATTTATAAGATGTTGAAAGAGTAGAGCAGCGAAACATCATTACCCGACATTTTTGACCAAATTGGAGGAACGTATTTTGAACAAAGGATAAAATTCTATTAGATAATCGATTATATTACGGCCTTGGCTGTATTAAAATGTTTTTCAACTTCACTATGATGTCATCAGAAGATCGTCAATAGTGAGAATTTTCTATGTAATTTTACAAAAGTAACACATTTAAATGTCATTTTAAACGTTAAACACGAACAAGTTTTCGTTAGTGGAGAAAGAACATTATTCTTTTTTTTCTTTCCTGAGCAAATTGGAGTTTGTTTGGTATTTTTAAAAGTTTATTTTTTCACACAGTTGAATGGTTTCAATTATTGCTATCAAACACCAATAATTCTATTAATCATTCGTTTGAACACAGTTAAATTGTTTCTAGTATTCTAATCTTACACGAATAGTTTTATTCGCTTATATTTAACTGAGATAATTGCTTGGTGCCTGAGGAGCCCTAACCATGGAAAATGCAGATGGGATCAAGCATTTTATGCAACGGCTTCGCTTGAGTCTCTATTCGTGCTTGGCCATCAACAACAAATGAACCTTGTGTCAAATACAACCAGGTGGAAGGTTGAATGAATATGAAACCGACGCATCGACTAAAATTCTACAATTAATTTTAAGGGATAATGAATTTTTAATTGTTAAACAAGGTGCTGAAGGAGAAGGAGGTAAATGTTTACTTGTTGAGATTGAAATCCACATCTAAAATCGTAAAAAATTTGACTGGCTTTATTCGGTTTAATTGTGGAAAGCTTATTTGTTAGGAGAAATTAATCTGATTGGCTGTGACTTCTTAGCTTATCTTAAGAACATAGTCAATTCGACCTTTCGTAAATAAAAATTACAGTTCAAGCCAACATTCTAACGTTGCTCATGTAAAGGTCTCTTGTAATTGAGGAGAGTTTTTGAAGCAGGTGCCTTTAAAAGATAGGTGGAAACGGTATTAGCATTTGAGGACAGAGATGTGAAAGTATTTCATTGTATCTTTTCAAGATGAAACTGAAGGGAATGCATACACGATACAAAATATGTGGAAAAAGGCTAAAGATTAGGATTAAAAGAGGTATTGTAAAACAACCCAAATGGTTTTATGTCAGATAGATAGATAGATAGATAGATAGATAGATAGATAGATGCATCCATCGTTGTTCTATCAACATTTGTTCTCCATCTTAATATCCTGATGAAGGTTTACTAAAACCAAAATGTTTTAACGTTGACTTTCCTTCATAATAAATTCATCACTATAGGATAACTCTGTTTTTATATTTTCTCCATAGCAGATAGATTTAAAAAGATTGAGATCAATACGACTAAACTGGGCTAGATAGATAAATAATGAATTTGCATTGAGAGATGAAACTACGTCTCATTTGCTTAGATTAGTTGATTTTGGCACAACACCAGCAGTAGGTAACACACAGTGAGAATCAAATTCCGTATCAAGAGTACTATCTCTTATGTTCATCTTTACACTACGCTGGGTACCCAAATAGATATAGATATGAAGAAAATCTTAGATTTCGAAAACATAGAGACCTAATTGATAATATCGATTTAGATAAAGACTGGTAAACAATCCAAGACTAACGCATGTGTATAATGTACATACATACTAATGTATATATATATATATATATATATATATATTCACTCAATTTATGTATATATATGTATATATATATTCACTATATATATATATATATTCACTATATATATATATATATATATACATTCACTATATATATATATATATATATATATATATATATATATATATATATATATATATCAATATATATATATTCACTATATATATATATATTCACGATATATATATATATATATATATATATATATATATATATATATATATATTCACTATATATATATTCACTATATATATATATATATATATATATATATATATATATATATTCACTAGGTATATAATTGTATAAATTTACACATGTGTCAGTATTTATACAAGTACGTACGTATGTGCTATTTATATATCAACTTAAGAATATTCAAGCGAATACATAGTCATATCAGCAAGCATAAAACCCTTCTCCCATATATATGTAATCATGTTTATATGATTAGAGAAGCTATGCATTCTAAATAGAATGTGACTCGGAAATTATATTCTGGTTTGGAGTGTTGCCAAAATGTTCTGGAAATGTGACAAGAATTATTTAAATTTAATTACCTATTTTTCAGAAATATATTTATTTATGGAGTGAATTCGTATTTATATTTTTGTTAATAGCAGGTACGTTTCTTGCGGTAATTAGAATTTTCATATTGCCCAGTTGTTGTATGAAATAACTAATTGATATGGCTACGAATATATTTTTCCTGAATATAAGTTTTCTACACCCATTCGCTTTTTCTGAAATTGTGCTTTTACACACACACACACACACACACACACACACACACACACACACACACACACACACACATGTATATATATATATATATGTAAATAATTCATAAAATATTTAGAAGGTCACATTTTCAAATACTGCCTATGACTACAAGTTTCACGTACTGTGGGTTGTACGATCATTAGATGATTAACAGTATTGTGATGAGTTGATTTTAGACTAATCTATCAATTTGTGGCAGTTTTTGTGTGTGTGTGTGTGTGCATTATGAAGATGGGAGACGGAAGCAATTTTTTTGAAATAAAAAGTAACAAAACGATCTCTATATTTTCTTTCTTCAACTCATTCTTCACTTTTTTTATTCAATACCATTTTGATTGTGAACAATTCAATTTATTCTGGGGCCACCTGTCACAACAAGTACGTATTTAAGTGTCTACACTTTTATATAGGGTTTATAGAGCATATTATGAAATGAGTTTAAATACAAATAACCACCACACAATACTATTGTATAAAAACACAGGCATATATATATATATATAAACATTCATAGGTATCAATATTTCATCCAATGAAAGCGATTTCAATATACGTATACATAAAGAGGCATCTGCCATTGGAAGGCTATCGATCATAGAGAAATCTGTTCTCTCTGATGAAATAAAATAGCGATTCTTCCAAGCTGTAGCAGTGTCATAACTACCGTATGGTTGCACCACAGGGAATCTAGCGAAACGCTTAGAGAAAAAGTTGATGACGACTACACAAGGATGTTGCGTACTGTTTAGAACAAATTTTTGGAGCAGCATCTCTCCGGAAAAAAAGGGCAGCTGTATGGCCATTTACCTCCCATCATACACATAATTCATACGAGACAAATAAGATATGCTGAAAGTACTGGAGAACTAAGAACGAACTCATAAATCTATTGTTTCCATTGTACACACTAAGGCTGACTGATCAACAAAACCTAAGATATCATATAGATTGATTGATTCGTGGATTGATTTTAACGGCACGTCAATTCGTCAAGGGTTATTTTTTCCGAAATATTTGGGAGTTGCGTTCATTGTACGTTCATATAAACATTTTTTGTGGGTTTTTTTTAGATTCTTTTTTGCGTATAATCATATCGATTACAAATTATGTTTAAGCATCTTCTTGACCTATAGATGAGACCCTAAATGGTTCTAGCTCTCTGTGTCAGAATGGACTTAAGATTAATTACAGTAAAGTGATACGGTACACTCACCAATATCCAGAATTTGAGCTTCACTATTAGATAAAGTCTAGTGGCATACCCAGTTTGACCATCTTATTGGTGGGGGTCTTACCTCTCTGCACTGTATACAGTCAGAGGATTATAAACCCCATCAATTGAATGTGGGGCCGTTTAAAGAACTTATCAAGTGCGATTAGCTGATAGGTATGGATCGCAAGATTAACTCAAAGGAACCTGTGCTTGATGAAGATAGATAGATAGATATGCTGAAAGAAAATGAGAGGATACAAATTAGTTCACAAATTTTATTCAAGGTGTCGGTTATTCATTGGGCGTAATCACAGCTTGCATCGGATCACTTCCTACTTCATAGAAGCTGCTCAGCGTTTTTGATTATAAGTCAGTTTAAAGAAGACAAAGACACTCAACCACCCTGGCCCACAGGAAGAGTACCGCCCCCCAACATCACCACTAGCGTACCTGAGTTGAAAGCAGTCCACATATTCACCTATCTGGGGTGTACCATCATGTCAGATGCCAAGATCGACAAGTCGACAACACTGGCAAAAGTAAGCAGTGCATTTGGTGTATGAACGACTGTGGTACAACAGACACCTGAAAAAAGGCCAAAAAATCAACACGTATAGAGCTTATCATCTGCCAATATCACTAGTGGGTTACTTATCATCATTACCTATGACTTATACTTATCATCATTACCTATGACTTTGGGGTGTCCTCGTGGTGTAATGGTTAAAGCGATGAACTGCGGAATCGTAGTACGCGAGTTTGTACTCCAGTCGCGCTATTATGTTCACTTTCGGGCAAATACCCTTAGGAAAGGTATGAACCCCCTTATTCTCCCTCCAGCTATGGGTAAATAGTAGGACGGACTAGGTTCTTCAGCCTTGTTGAGGCAACTAGTCTAGGAGAAGGAAAACTCTGAATTCAAACCTGTTAAACTCCGCTTAAAAATTGACCTTGTGTCATATCCTGCCCGAGCGGAGGGTTTTGGTAAATAGTACCTATGACTCTTCGAGTGGTTCAACAAGTGCTGTCTTCTCACCATCCACCTGTTAAGACAAAGATTACCAACATTGTAGCCATGCGACTTAAGTTTCAACAATGCTACACAGGAGACGTCTCCAGGATTAGGAATTATCGCCAATTTTAGATAACACCGTGTCGTGAACTCTTCTCTAGCAATCGTGAGTAACACCACAGAATCCACAAGAACAGCTTGAAAAAATACCTTGGTGTCTGTCAAATCAACCATTCCCTAGAGTTCACCCGAATTAAAAAACCTGATGTCTAACGTCTCACCAGCAATCATGTCGTCTCATCTTTTGAAAACACCCACCGGGGCCGCTCTCAAGGACAAAAAGGCACACGAGAAGGAGCCGCAGTACTATGATAGCAAATCTTAACCAGACCGTCACCTGTGGCTATAGTAACTGTTTCGGCCATTCCTTCTATGGTTTTATCAGACACGAACATGCCTGCTGTCAGCGTATATCGCTACCTTCTTGATCTTCGTTCACGAAGCCAAGTGCTGATGATTGATACAGAAAATGAAAGAATGTAAATCGGTTTTCAAATTTTATTCAAGATGTCGGTTATTTATTGTGAGTAGTTCCGCAGTTGACACATCCCGGGTGTAAAATTGACAGTTTTTTTTATCATCCATTTATATAAGTTCGTGTATCCTAAGAAGAAAGTCGTTTGAGGTTAATAAACATCCCCGGTTAACCGATTGGGAGCAATGTTCCATAATCACATTAAAGTCCACTATGCATGACGAATAAGCGTTTTTCTTTGAAAGAAGGGTAAGTTTATCTCCCCACGACACACTTTCAACAAACGCCATCAACCCTTGCACCTTTCTCTCTCCCAGTTAACTGCAATGGTATATATATATATATATATTCTAGAATCTTCTATCGTGTTTCTGGTAGCTCGCTGAAAAAAGAAAATAAGAAGCCGATCGAAAGTCGAAAACGGAAGTCGATAGAAACGGAAGTTAAGGAAAAGCAACGGCGTATAGTTGATCAGAGAATCTTTTCAAGGAAACCGGGAATCCGGTAACTGATTTGAATGTTTTTCGTCAGGGATTCAAAATGGCGTCGTCAGGTCGAGGAAGGAAGAGTCGGTAACGAAATGCTGATAACACGACAGAGAGAGAGAGAGAGAGAAAGAGAGAGAGAGAGAGAGAGAGAGAGAGAGAGAGAGAGATAGTGGGGTGATAGAGAAAGCAAAAAGGAGAAACAGAAAGATGAGTAGATGGAGAGGTTAGTTCCAGATAAGAAATATGTGAGTTATAGATAACGCCATACAAGTGGAATTTTATGTAAGACAGAAGGAACGAAGACAGCTGTCTCAGATTTCCCAAAGAGAAGTGAATAAAAAATAATTCAATGACAAAAGACCAAACTGGAAATTTAAATTCAAATATAAATTTATATCGGGAAATCGAAAAAAAATGCTAGGATTGATAAAAAGAAAAGAGATGATCAAATTCGCTCTGTATAACGTGAAAAGTTATTTAGATAGATAGATATGGGGAAAAAGCTGAATCCTGAATATGTGCTGGTAATATAGCTATGTCACAAGCAAAGATCAAATATAAAAAATGAATAAGTGTTCAGGTAGCAAATAAGGGTTATATCAACGAGACTAAGATTCCATTCATATATTCTGTCTTAACGCTCGCACACACACACTAGTGTATTTAACCACCCTTCTTGTGGAGGGGTGGGTAATGCATATATATATATATATATATATATATATATATATATATATATATATATATATATATATATATGTGGACACAGAGACCCAAGTTCAAATCATGAACGAGACGGTTTGCATTATACATAACGGTAATACCCTTTGGAAAAGTATGCATCCAACTAATTTTCCTTCAGTTGTGGACAAATAGTAGGGAAGACGTTCTTTAATTTAGGTATGTCAACTAATTTAGGAAAAGGAAAACTCTGAACTCAGACTTCTTAAACTTCGCTAAAAAATTTGACCTTATGTGGCAACCTGCTCGTGTGAACGAATTGCGTAAATTCATATATGTGTGAGAATGATTGTAACCAAAGCAATCAAAAGATATTTTAATATCTTTTAGCTTAGGATGAAGTATTTTAAATATGTATTTAATAAGAAATATATCGAATGTAAGCAGATATATTTCAAAATTGCAACATCCCAAAGCCAAAACGTTGTCATATTAACTATGAGACCATAAGATTTCGTTGATTTCACTATGAAATTCATTCTTTTTACGTCCTCGAAGATTGACGTCGCATTTAGTTCAACATGACAATTGATTCGAAAACTATTCTCATGATTTTAATTTTGGCCTTGGCAATTGCCTGATAATAGTCGAAAACGTTTAGAATAGGACGACATCTTTGAGTGATAGAACTTTATCTTAAAGAAGATATGTGTTCTTTTCGTCTCTTTTTTTTTTTTCTATTTAACTTTCACTTCAATTGCACACGTATATCTGTACTGAAGTCTTAGTACTTAGAATCATTATTAAAGGAAACTCCCAGTTTGCGACAATTTCATTATTCTGTCTACAGTGTCCAATGCTTCGTTTTAATGAACCAGTCTAAAATCAGCTTATAATACATATGTATACGTGTCCTTTAAAAAAGGCGTTTTCATGTATGTGTTAGGTTTTCTCTTCTCCCTCTTTCGTTTTTCTTTCTCCCTCTCCTCTCCCTCCTCTCTCTCTCTCCTACATCTATCTATCTATCTATCGTACTAACTAAATTTCTCTCGTTTTCTTTCTTTTCATCATTTCTTTCCTCATCTATCTTTATATCTATCTATCTATATATATAGATATATATATATAAATGATATTTATGTCTATATTCATCCATCAACAGCTATCAAGCTCTTTCTATATCTATCAATCCCTATATCTACCAATCTCTCTCTCTCTCTCTCTTTCTCTCTCTCTCTCTTTCTCACTCTTTCCTCCTCCTCTCTCTCTCTCTTTCCCCACCTCTCTCGCACGCTCACTATATATATATATATATATATATATATATTTGTGTGTGTGTGTGTGTGTGTGTGTGTGTGTGTGTGTGTGTGTGTGTTATGCTGGTCTGTTCTCTTTCTGCGTGCGCTTTTTTTCTTTTTTAGTTTTTTTTTCTTGTCTATATTTCCCTATAATTTCTATCTATCAAAAGAAGAAAAAAATGCGAATAACATCTGTAAAATAATTAGATTGGAAATCATAGCCAAATGTCGCTGTTTATTCGAAGACTTCAACATTTGAGAATAGAACGTGATACCTTTTGTAAGTTTTAGACAGATATGTGCACGTTGGTGTCTCTGACAGTTAAAGGAGATTTTATATGTCTACATATTGCTAAAAAGCTTATATATATATATATATATATATATATATATATATATATATATATATATATATATATACTTACACACACATATATACACACACACACACACACACACACACACATATATATATATATATATATATATATACATTTATATGTAGTGAAATGAATGAATTATTATAGAAACGTTTTTTTCTTCAATTATAATAATTCTCAAATAGTAGCGAGTAGAAAAGGAAAAAAAAAATGAGTCGTAGCCCTTCCTCTTCATATGCATGTTTCACCTACAGATTATATTTCTTCCAAATGCATGAACTTAGAATTTTGAGACTGATATGAGTAGTTGAGAAAATTATATATATATATATATATATATATATATATATATATATATATATATATATATAAGATGTGTGTGTGCTTCTATATTTGAAACCATCATAGAGAAATACTTATCATAACAATATATTCAAACTTATTTATCTTAGAGAATGAAGTAAGTTCCAGCCCAATGTACAATTGAATGGTTATATTTTATCAATGAAGGGTAATCACTAATGATCAAGATAATTTCATGATTTTCTAATTGCTATCAAATAGGAGGGTTTACGTTATTTGATTAAATGGCACATCAACCCTCGATGATTATTCAGTGGCAAGTCATGTTAACGCATATAAACGATTTTAAAGTAGTTTGCAGGTAACATTATTTTTAAAGGAACTAGACCCCATTTTTTAGCACGCAGTTAGATGGGTTCTCATAATACCTTTTATTATTTGCACACAGTTAAATGGTTTCAAGTATCACTATCTAACGCTCTTAATTCTCTTTAATATCAGTCATTTGGTTGTAGACTGTTTAGCGGTTTCAAGTATTGCTAACAGTGATAGTTTTCTTTGCACACAATTAAATGCTTTTAAGAATCTTAATTAAACACTAATGATTCTATTCAAGATTATTCATTTACTTGCGCAGAGTTGAATGGTTCCAAATATAGAAAAGGATTAAATGTTTCTATTTGACCAACAGAGAAGACTGCACTAAAGAGTGATGTCAATGAAAGGGTACTCTGCATTCCCCAAAGCTCCTGCATTACTGGAACCTCACTATCAGATTGTTTAATGTCATAAACAGGACACTTGTTGCGGGGGTAACCCTCTGCAGAAAAGCAATCGATATATTCTTCATCCCCACCTGACTGGGCAAGGGAGATTTTGTGGAGACGAAATTGAAACGTATT
Source organism: Sepioteuthis lessoniana (assembly GCA_963585895.1). NCBI lineage: Eukaryota > Metazoa > Mollusca > Cephalopoda > Myopsida > Loliginidae > Sepioteuthis > Sepioteuthis lessoniana. The sequence continues at coordinate 106,428,402 of OY757912.1, forward strand.
ATCAAATAAATAGCTGAGATTTTGCAAACTGGTATTTATTATAACATACATCTTATTAAATGAAAGTGTTTAATAAACTTTTGAACTGTGAACATTACTGTTATTATAAAAGACTGTATACATTTCCAAAGAGAAGCGCGCGCACACACACACACACACACACACACACACACATATATATATATATATGTATATATATGGGGGGGGACTTCACTGATAAACCATAAACGACTGATCATGTACTAGCGTTATGACATAAGGATTAAAAAATAAATTGAAATTATATTTTTTTCACTAAAAAAGTTTAAAATGATTGATTATTTAACCAAAATAAGTATGTAAATTTTCTCTACTTGCTTTGGGCAATATTAAGAAATGAAACGAAAAAAGTATTTCTATTTCTTGTTCTTCCATTTTGGAATCTCAATCGTTTTTTCATCTCCAATCATCATAGAGTTCAAAGGAAGCGTGTGACTACACTTCAAAAATATTGCTTTTGATTAAATTGCCCATGGCCAGGGGGTCACTGGAAACAAACCCGGCATACCCCCAGTGCCACCCCAGAAAAATTCACCGACAGCATTTTACTAACATTAATGGATAGATTCAAAATATTGTTACTTTTACTGACATAACGAAAAGGGAGTAGTTTTGCTCGTAGTAATTGTATCATTTGTTCAAATAAAAGGCTTTGTAAGGTCTTCTTTGCTGGAGTCCATACCAGCAATACTGGAGCCTCACAATCAGATTGATTTGTGTTATATCTAGGACATGCAATGGGGGTGGTTATTCCTCTGCAAAGACAGAGTCGGTGTATTCTACAGCCTCAGCTGACTGGGCTCTGCTGGTCAATGACGACTTTGGCATTAAATAGCCTAAGAAGGTTAAAATGCCATTAAATAAAGAAATCATAGCAACGCTTCGGAGCAAATAGAATATAGGTGTTCCATTAGTTTTCAAAGTCAACAAAAAACGGTTTCGTTGTTTCATGATACGAAGGTTATTTTCAACTAACTCTTTCATATTCGCCACGAAACGAGAGAGAAAGATTAAAGGAATTAGTTGAATGCCTTTAGATCGACAGATATAACAAAGAGTGAGAGGTAAAAAGATAGACAAAGACATAGTAATTGAAATTTAAACTGACAACTACACACTTTGACATTTCCTTTTCTTTACCGACCAGGCAACACCTGGACACGTACACCGTTGGCTGCGGCCAACCCCAACTTCTGAGTTCTTCAATTCACCACGTCCAACTGACCAACTTCAACTGTCTCTGCGTCTTCTAAATCTTCTAATATATTTTCTCCTAATTATTCTCTCTACTAATCTTTTAATGACACGTATTCACTAAAACTTTTCAGTGACACGTCATAGCTAACATCAGCTGACATCCACTCAAATGTTGATCTTTAATATTTCGCTTACTGCTGATTTCTAAAACAAACATGTCCCGCTTTATTTTGATAGGAATGACTCACGAATGCAAAAGAAAGTCTACACAAGTCCTGACCTTTAGAAATCGAAAACCTGCAAGTACAAACTCAAAGTTTTTAGCGAGCACAATATTTATCGCTAAAATAAAAGGATTAAAAAATAATTAATTAAAATCCCTAATTAAATTACACTTATACCGGCCCACTTACATATTGGTGAGAATGTTCACTAATGGCCTGGGAGACAATGGTTCAATCCCAGGTCGAGTCACACCAAAGAATCAATGGCACTTGATTCCTCCTTGTTTAACTCAGCATTATAAGGTATGGAACAAGGGTAAAGAATAGCGCCATCTCCTATACCTCGATGTAGTAGCTATTGAAAAGGGAGCCTTGGGGTCGCCTTCGACTATTGTCGCCAACTTTATTTTATATTACTCTTATCATCATAAGAATGTGTCCAAGAAAATGAATAGATGAAAATACAGGCGCACTTAGCGTTACAGGCATTGACGTTAAAAAGGAAATCGGTGACGAGAGTTCGAGTCCTGAACTAAGCTGTCTGCGATTCACTTCGAAGTAATGCCCTTAGAAAAACCATTAGTCCATCTTTTCTGGCAACAGCTATGAGTAAATAGTCAGGCAGACAGAGTTCTTTGGCCACGTTATGGCAATCAGGTATGGAGATGGAAAACTCTGAATTCAGACCAGCTATAACTCCGCTTAAAAGTTGATCCTGTGTCACGTCTCACCCATGGAGAAGGGGTTGGGTAAATAGATGCAAACTAATCAAATTCAAGCTCTAGATAACCCATAAGGAGTTGATATGCTGTTAAGCAAAGAAACGAGCCACTACTTTCGACAATGAAAAAATATATCTGTCTTTCAAAAATAAAGACTGCTTTTATTACTTCAAGTAAAATCAACTTATACAGTGACTAAAATAACTAAATCTACACCAGTGAACCTATCTAAACCTATTGGTAGTACTATTAATTATGACAAAAATAATAAAAACGAAAATAATAATAATTACTTCGATATTTATCCGACTAGATTCGTAGTGTTTTAGTTCTTTTCATAAAGTTTTATGTTCGTTCTCTTTCCAACTTAGCCGTCTTTGTTTTATTTTATATTAATAAAGAAGATTGAAAAGTATTAAAGGAGTAGATATCGACATGTTTGTTCTGGCTTTTTCCCCCATGGGAGGCAACTTTCCATTCAATTCTCCTTCTCATTCTATTCACGTTCAAGAGAAAAAGCCAGCTTTCGCGGAGTTTCGTATTCGTCGTCTCCCCAACCCCGCGACCAGTACTAGCACTACCATCAGAAACAACAAGAAAAATCACCACTACTTTCCTTTTCATTCACTTTTTTTCTTGTTTTTTTTTTTCATTCATACATTTTTACTGATTAGTGATAAGGAAGAAAGAGATTGACTGATTAGGTCCGATACATACTAAAACCCAAAGAAGAAGAATAAAAAACAACAACACAAAAACAACTTTTGCTGCCAAACACTTTTATCCAGAAAGAGATGCATTTACTAGACAACGACATAAAAGATGATGAGAAGTTTCGTATAAAGGCAAAAATCTATGAAGGAGAAGAGTAGGTACGAAAACATGCAAAATAAAACAAGCCAAAGACAGACTTTATTTAAAATCAGTCAAATATGAATATACTTATAGTAATTAATATGTATCTATCTTTGACATAAAGCCAAGAAAGTTTTCATCTATACATACAAAATATCTTTTAAGAAATATTGAATATGATTTGTTCGATAAAGACAATGAAATATTTATATAACATGATATATTATGGCAATGACTTTTTAAGCATTTAAAACCTGATACATTTTAAATATCATGAATTTTACTTAAATATTCCTTTGAAAGAATGTAAATTTATCATAACCTACAACTGCTATGATAATGATACTCAAAAAGGGAATTGATTTTAACGGTATGTCAACTTGTGTAAGGTTATTCTAAGCAGGGAAGTTAATTTTGGCTTTGTTGGGTTATGACATAACCACCATTATTGGTTATTTAATGACAAATTGTCATTATACATATATATATTAATTATATATGATTTTGTTTTGATTTGGTATGGTTTTATGGCAAATCAACCATTGTAGGTTCTTTAATACCAAATCCTCAAATATATATATATATATTATTTGTAAACAGTCACAATTTAACATCAGTCATTAGCTTGCACACTGTTTGTTCTATTTGACCCATAGATAGGATCCTATCAGATGCTACCACTCCGAGTCAGAGTGGACCTGAGAGTAATAGCAATGGAAAGTTGGAGTCTCGCCATCAGATGGTATAATGTCTTATCCAGGACATTGCAGAGATGCAGTCAGTGTACTTTACAACCACAGACGACTTGGCTGTGAGAAGTTAGGGAATCACGTTCATTGTACATTCATATTTTCAACTTTTTTTGTAGTTGTTTCTTAAGAGTTTTTAGCACTGTTATATAATATCAAAGATAGTAATCTAATTCAAACTATGTGCACATTTGAACGATTTCAAGTATTTTGATCTAATACTAATAAGTAAAAAAAGTAAAGTTGTCTCCCTTTAGTCATGGGTGACCAGAAAGCCTCCCTCTACAATAGCTACTACACCGAGGTGTAGGGAAGGTCACAACTCCATTCCCAGGATTGCTCCACTTTATCTTTGATCTTCACCTTATAGTGCTAAGTGTTAAACAAGACGGCATCAAGTACCATTTTTTGAGTCTTCGGTATGACTCAACCTGGGATTGAACCCCAGTCGCCCGGACCATTGGTGAACACTTTACTCATTAGACGAATGGCCCGGTTTCTAATACTAATGTTTATACGCAATTATATGGTTAAAGTATCTATTCGTATTTTATAACAATTGTCTATTTTGCAAACAGCTACATAGATATGAATAACTAATAACATTTAGGAAACATAGCCCAGTCGGCTGGGAATGTAGAATAATCCGACTGCATCTCAGTCTTGGATATGACAAGAGACAATCTGATGCTCTGGGGAATATTTAGTACACCTGCATTGCCATTACTCCCAAGTCCACTCTTATTTGCTGTAGTAGTACCTGTTAGGGGCACAACTATTGGTTAAAAGGCCCTGCTTAAACATTTAACTTTAACATTAAATTTCTAATATCAAATTGAACTGTTAGTGTTACGTTGCAATACTCGAAACCATTTAATTGACGATAGATAAAACTATTAGCGTTACAGAACAATGCTTGAAGCCATTTAACTGTATGCAAACAAATGAGCCTTGTCTTAGGAAATGGACACGGCGGCACGAGTTCAAATCCTGGACGAGACTGATTGCATTTCACATAGCACTAATACCCTTGGGAAAGGCATGACTCCAATTATTCTACCTCCAGCTATGGGTAAATAGTAGGACGGACTAGGTTCTTCAGCCTTGGTGAGGCAAATAGTCTAGGAGAAGGAAAACTCTGAATTCAAACCTGTTAAACTCCGCTTAAAAATTGACCTTGTGTCATATCCTGCCCGAGCGGAGGGTCGGCAAATAGGATAGACTATTCGTTTACTATATATATATATATATATATATATATATGTGTGTGTGTGTGTGTGTGTGTGTGTGTGTGTGTGTGTGTGTGTTTGTGTATTTAATATTTATATTTAATTTATAGTTCTGTGGATGTGAAAAAAAACCCTGATTGTACAATTTGCAAATTCTAGAAACTGATATCTTGGAAAAAATTCAGTCAAAAAGAAAAGACGAAATACACACGTGTGCAACTTGAAAATAATCAAACAGCACGTATGTCTTGTCAAAGAAAAACACCGACAAAATTACCAAAACTAAATCATACTAAAGTGCTGAATACGTGAGGTAGATCTAATATTATGAAAATAATTGCTACATAGCCAAGAACGAATCTACCTGGGTTTCACCAAACGGCTCTAATATATATATATATATATATATATATATATATATATATATATATATATATATAGGATTTGTCATTAAATAACCAACGAGGACTTATATGCCGTAAAACCCAACTAACTAAACAACCTTAGTAGACAATCATAGCTGCAACTAACTATTCTTTAATATAAAATAACTTACAGGTATATAATATCAATGCAACTAATCTTTAAACATATAAATTTGACCCATAGATGAAACCCAAACAGTTACTGAGTAGACCTGGGAGTAATGGAAATGAGGCACTACTCTACACTCCCCTGATATTCAGAAATAGAATCTTACCATCAAATGTAGTTTAGTATCACACCAAGGACACTACTGTTTTCATATCATGCTCGTCGCTGTTTTGTGGTGTTTTGGGGTGTTTTGTGCACGTACTTTCCTATTGGAACACTACTGAAACGTTTGTTTCCTAGTATACGTAAAATGTAATTGTAATGTAATTGTAAAGTTCCTTAGCTTGGTGTTCATGCCTTCTTTCTTATCAGGCTAGGTCAGAGTATCCCCCTTCTTGTGCTACAGGTGATCTAATATAGTGTATGACAGAAGCTTTCCTCTGTTCAGAGGATACTATCAGCTGATTATAAGCCCTGTCTTTTATTTTATAAAAGTTTTTGTTCCTCTTGACATATTGTTGGTATGATCGGCTTTTAATATTATGTATTACAATTTATATGTACATATATACATATATCCGTGTGTGTGTGTGTGTGTGTGTGTGACGGGGGAATTTAGCAAAGTACAAAAATATATTATTTTGTACAGAAATATATATTGTCATCCACAGACAGACTGTTTCGTTCCATCAGAACTCTTCAGTGTGGCTAGCACACGCAGGACGCTCGAAGCCGGGATCGAAACCCGTCCAACTTTACGTTAAACAAAGTTTCAGACCTATCGGCCACCAAACGGGCCTCGTTGGCTAAGGGAATTTATAAGGTATTTATTTTAGCAACAGCAGCAACAGCCTTTGTTTACATTTGTTATACCCTATCAGCTACCAGAGTGCTCAATTCTTTCGAAGAGCTTTGCATTACGCTAGCGGCGGCCGACAATTCCTTCGCCAGAGTGCTCAAAAGTTGCGACTGTTGTCGAGGGCGACCCAAAGGCTCCCGTTTCATTAACTACTACAACGAAGTGTAGGGTAGGGCGTTACTCCGTTCCCTGGATTGTTCTAATTTACCCTTGATCTGTACCTAATAATGCTAAGCAAGGCATCATCAACTACCATTTTTGAGTCTTGGGTATGACTCGAATACGGATTTGACCCCTGTCTCCAGTATATTGACCGGTAATGACTAGATTAAGTAGGTACGTTACCCCTCTACAAATGCATGTGACTTAAAGCTATTTTATGAAATACACGAGTGACCATTAATAAACAACAGGAAGCAAAAAAGTCTTGTCAAAAAAGCTGATTATTTTAGCTGTTAAAACTTGTAACGTGTAACATTGTACATTGTGCATGTCTTTATTATACGAATTATGGCCCGCTGGGAACACACGACGATTTCAGTATTTTAAAGATTTTTCCTACTTAATAATGACACAAAGAAGATATTTGAGAAAAACTAAAATTAAAAGTCAATCATATTTACCTCCCGCTGGATCAACCATTAAAAATACTGAAAGAATCTCAACCTTACGTTGCATATTGACCTTTGACCGAGACGTCAATCAGAGACGCACCTGAGTAAATCAGCAGAAGCAGTCACGTGGTTTATTTGAAGTCATGGGCGTTATGAAATAATGCATGCAGATGGCCATGTGAGGGTCAGGGCAGTTGGAGGCAGTGTGAGTCACTTCCAGCTTGAAAATAACCCAGTGTGCTTTGGTCAAGAGAAGTTATGGGTCAATTTAGCAGTCAGCCTTTTGTCTCCCTCCCTTTTGTCTGTCTCTCTCACACCACAGACATTCAATCTTTTTTGAAAGAATGTATATTTCTATAAAGAAGTGTTGTCCTTCATCCCTCACTTTGGCTATATAACACTAAACTAGAACGCAGTTAAGTTGCTTGAACAAAGTTTAAGTAAATTGAATGGCAAAGAAAGAGGAATGAACAAATATATATTTGAAGCTGCAGTTGTGATTCGAAACAGTTTTGCGTCAGATAACTGGATTATGGTTGGTTGGTTGGTTGGTTGGTTTTCATTACCATATCAACCCTCGAGGGTTATTCAATGCCAAATCATGTTTTGATATATATATATATATATATATATATATACGTGGTGCCTTCAATAAGTTTCCAGACTTTTTTGTACAGGCATTTAAAAGTGGCGTCGACTCTTGAAAATTCACTATGTTATTGCTATAGATCGTATAAGGTGACTGACTAATTTTTACGATTCCAAGTTCAAATGAACAGCTACAGCAGGAATTGGAATACACCCAACTAAAGCCTGATTGTCACAGCTGGTGAATGTCAAAAATGTAATCGGACACTTTAGAAGAACGATATACAATAATATTATGTTTTAAACTTGAAAAAAATGCGACAGAAACGTATACAATGCTTCAGACTGATTTTGGACCATCTTGCATGAATCGAGCATCAGTCTCTGAGTGGCACAAGAGATCCAAGGAAGGCAAACTCGCCCACAAAGATGTAGTAGTCAAGCAAAATATCCGTTACCCTAAGGGAATTTCCCATGTTTAAAGGATATTTCATACCAAATCCTGTTGATATATATATATATATATATATATATATATATAGTATTCTTGGTCCAGTTAAACCGGAGTTCCATCAGGAGAAGAAATTATTCATGAATGAATATTTAAAATTTTCCTGGTAAAGAGCTCAATGTACCAATAATACAGAGCAATAAATTAAGAAAAAACAACGAAACCGGTCACATATGATTATGTGACCGGTTTCGTTGTTTTTTCTTAAAGTATATATATATATATATATATATGTATATATATATATATATATACAATCTCATTTTCTAGATAACATCTTTAAATGAGCCTAAGTTAAATTGTTTGATTTATTTATATCTAATACGAACAATTTTATCTATTATTAGTCATCTATTTGTACACAGTATTACGTTTTCGAGTATTGCTATGTATTACTAACAATTCAATTAAAACATCAGTCATTTGTTTACACACAGTTAAATGATCAAATAGTTCTCTTTCAAGTAATTCAGTTTACCCTGATAACATAGTTTAGTTTAAATATCAAACAGTTCTGTTTCATTCTGGGCCTGAGTCAACCAAGGAGAGATGGCAATGAAGGGAAACTCCGCATTCCCCTAAACCCCAGCATTACTGTCTCACCATCAGATTGTTTAGTGTCATATCCAGGACACTAGTTGGGAGAATATTTCCCCTCTGGCGAGATGCAGTCAGTTTACTCTGCAGCCCCAGCCGACTGTGCCAAAGAATGTTATAAAATCCACGATCCCCCAGCTGAGGGTTAAATAATTCCATTACTGTCCCTCTACAGGGGTTGAGTTGGCAGTTAATAACCCACAAAGATTTATATGTCATTGAATAAAGAGTCCTAATATTCACATTTCTGCGATTCATTTGCACTTTGTTTTATTTAAATGAGTCAGTAATATCAACTGGAAGTACTGCTGGTAACATGTGCATAGATAAATTTAGTAGTCGATAAAGTTGTTGAATTTTTTTTTTATATAAGAAGAAGTAAATCATTCTAATTACTTTTTCATACTTACTTCTGTTAAATCGCGGATTTGAATGATTAAAAAAATCACATTTGGCGTGAACGTTAATCCCAGAAAATAATCATTCAATTGTAAATATATGAGTGTGTGTGTGTGTGTGTGTGTGTGTGTGTGTGTGTGTGTGTGTGTGTGCACGTGTACGAATGTGTGCTGGCTATTTATGCAAAACATATCACATGTGTTATTGATTAAATAAACGAGTCAATTTTCATTCACTAAAATAATTATATATGTACAATGAAATACTATCATTATTGCTTAGAGATACCGGTCTCCTCATTGTTGTTCAGGTCTGTAGCCTGATTATATCAGTACATAATATATATATATATATATATATATATATATATATATATATATATATATATATATATACATATATATATATATTGGTGAGGCAACTAGTCTAGGAGAAGGAAAACTCTGAATTCAAACCAGTTAAACTCCGCTTAAAAAATTGACTTTGAGTCATATCCTGTCTGAGCGGAGGGGTTGGGTAAATATGATAAAGACAAGAAAATTTGATGATATACTTCTTCGATTACGCAACGCTGTGTATAAACAGAACGCAATTGAGAAATGGATAAAAGCCTGCATCTTCTTCTACTCCCAAAAAGATGACCTTGGAATCACAAAGAACTAAAGAGGCATAACCCTTACTGAAAAAGATGATGAGGTTTACATCATCATGTCGTGCCGCTAGCACAGATATCCCTGACCCTCTCTCGCCACTTCTCCCTGTCATTCATCGCCTCTGGCAGGTCTTCAGGGCTACATCCCGTATCCTCACGAAGCTGCTGTATATATGTTCGAGCTGGTCGTTCTGCTTTTGTCCGGTCATATGTTGGGGTCCATAGGAGTACATCACTTATGAGCTCGTCCCTGATTCTCCAGCAGTGTCCTGCATGCCTGGTTCGTCTAACTTAGATAGTTTTCGTGATGGGAGACTGGCGGCCGTATAGTTGGTGCATTGTGGCGTGTTGCCGCCAGGACTTGTTCAATATTGCTCGCAGCATTCTTGTGTAATTGCCGTCAAGCTTCTTCTCCTGCCGTTTAGCTAGCGTCCAAGCTGTGCATCCATACAGCAATATCCGACCGCTGCCTAAAAGAAACTGAGTTTCATTTTATCGGTCAGGTTTGATTTCCATATGATCGATAACCTATCGATAGCCGTCCATGCCTTCGTTAGCCTCGTGTCGATGTCTTTTTAGGTTGATGAGACACTGCTTCCTAGGTAGGTGAATTTGTCTACCAGTTTCAGAGAGGTTCCCTCTAGTGCTGCAAAATTTCCTACATTTCTTATGAAAAACTGGAATGGTTTTCGGAGAAATCAATTCACAAACTCATAGATTCCGACTATCCATCGAATTAACGAAGAAGTACTGGCAAAACGTGTCGAGGCAACACAATTTGTGCCTAGATTTCTTCAAGGCATTTAATTCCTCATACAGAGAATAGATCGAACAAAAACTACTTGCACATAGTCCAAAGAAACTGTTACCGCTATAGTGCTGATCTAAAAAAAACACCAATGCAGTGGTTCACTCACCTGATGGTAACACCGAATTCTTCGATGTTATCGCTGGAGTCTTTGAATGAAATATTATTGGTTATCTAATTCAGAAATCAATTCACTTGCTAGTGATTTTATTTTTAAAGCACCGTTGGACTTTATAATTTGTCTATGATAATCATTTGCTTATACAGTTATACAGCTTCAAGCATTCAAATCCAAAAATGGTAATCTTCAAATATATATAGCTGATTCATAGATGGAACCCCGACATGTATTACGACTCCGTGTCAGATTTGACCAGAGATTTACGGCAAAACTACTCAGAACTCCAGAATTGAAGTCTAGTTTAGTGACATATTCAGAATATTATCTCTGGGTATATATATATATATATATATATATGTATGTATATATGTATAAGAGGTGTCTCAAAATAGATGCAACCAATTAATACGATAATGATTTATTTCTTAGGCGCAATAACGGTCATTTGGAACAAGTCCTGTAAAAAAAGCATCCTTTGAACTAAAGGCATAAAGTCAAGTACATGCAATTTTTTTTTTTTAGTTTCTTGTCTTGATAATACATCTTTATCATATCGATGTGTTGTATCTCTTCTGAAGCAGTTTTGAATGATTTTATCCCCAAATACGTAGTGACGCATAATATTTTCCTCTCTTGTCTAAACATTGAGATCAAGGATTAATAGTTGTTATAGTATACAATTTTCAAATCTAAAACAAAAAAAGAACACATTATTATTAGTAGTAGTAGAGTTATTAGCAGTCATATAGATGGTATGTATATTTAGACTCCCTATACGCACGTGCGTGCGTGTGTGTGTGTGTGTGTGTGTGTGAGTTTGCAGATATATATTCAAATTGTAGCAGAAAAAAAAAAAAACTTATCGAGTTCGAAATTCGTTTGCATAGAAAAGATTGCAGATTTTTTTTTTTTTTACGGCTACCCATTGGTCCTTCACATAATAATTTCGTTTGTATCCTTCCGCGAACAAACAGAATATTTTTAGTTAGTAACGAAGACCAATCGATCTGACCGCTAAAATGACTAATTTCCCCAAAGAAATTATTTTGATAGCTTCCGACATTCCGTCTGTATATTGCACATTAAATATCAGAAAATATTAGAATAACAAATGTACATCAATTAAACAATCATTCGTGACTGGCATATATATATATATATATATATATATATATATATATATATGATATGAATGTAACTTATATACTAAACAATTTTGGACTAATATATAACCTTCTTCTTCCATTCACAAATGATTGTTTAGTTGAATACTAATCCGATAGATAGATAGATAGATAGAAAGAAGAAACGTGAAAAGCAAGAGTTGGTAATAAAATTCAGAGTGCTTGAATGATTCAAAGGAGAGCAAGGTAAAAACTTAAAAGAATGATTTCCCAAAGTACTATCACTGTAACTAAAAGTTTCACGGGCAACATTTAACAATGCCAATCATCAGATTCGACCGGAATAATTTGGTGACACGTTGGTCGATTAAATACGTGTGGCAATTTTCTGAGACAGATATGGGAATAGCAAGGAAGTGTGAAGGAAGAGGCAGGTTAATGAGAAACAAGTTTGTATTCGGAGAAAAAAAAGAATAGAGGAGAGAAAGGACAGAGAGAAGGCAACGGAAAAAATAACACAGATTATATATATATATATATATATATATATATAGTAAAGTAAGTAAGTTGGCAACCGTAGTCGAGGGCAACCAGAAGGCTCCCTTTTTAATAGCTACTACACCGAGTCGTAGAGAAGGGCGTTGCTCCTTTCTTTTGATTGCTCCACTTGACCTTTGATACGTACCTCATATTGTTGAGTGTTAAACAAGGAAGTGTCAAGTACCATTTTTAAAGTCTTTGGTATGACTAGACCTGAACCCAGGTCTCCCGGACCACTGGCGAACACTCTACCGACTAGGCCAATGAACCAGCTATATATATATACATATATATATATGTGTGTGTGTGTGTATATATATATATATATATATGTGTGTGTGTGTGTGTGTGTGTGTGTGTGTGTGTGTGTGTGTGTGTGTGTGTGTGTGTGTGTGTGTGTGTATATATATGTGTGTGTGTGTGTGCGTGCACACATCAACACATATATTTGCAATATTAAATTTCCCGGAATGAATGCGTAAACCTGACAACACTAATAGTAAAAAAATTGTGTAATTTGTGTGAAAATTGTGTAATTTGTGTTGGCAGGTAATGTATAAAACTCATCTGAAGGATAAATTTGCTAAAAAAATTTGGATTTATGTTTGCGTTTAGCTAACAAATCACTGCGTTTGTTCAACAAGTCGTAGCTCTCTTTACACGTTAAGATTTGTAAATTTTACTCAAAGTACAAATTACATCTACGTCAGTTACCGCTATAGATTTTTGCCCTATATATCCATCTGCCATTTTATTTGTCGGGACGTGTCTTCTGTATTCTTTGCATACAACAAATATTTGAACAGTGCAGTGTTACATTCATATTTTCTATTTAAAACGCTCATTTTATCAATATACCGACTTCTTTACAACTAAGATGACTCAAAATATATGCGTATATATAGATATATATATATATATAAGAATATACATATGTATATAAGCTAAAAAACTAATCTAAAATGCAAGAATCTATCAATCTATCTATCTATCTAGCTAGCTAGCTATCTATTTAAGTTAACGTGAAATATATATATATATATATATATATATATATATATATATATATATTATTTTTTCGCATCAGCTTGAATATTTCTGCGAATACATATATGTGTTTGTTTGTATGTGTGAATTATATATATATATATATATATATATATATATAGATAGATAGATAGATAGATAGATTCTAGCTCTTAATCTTAGTTTCTTTTAACTTAGCTGAGCTTAGCTTGGCTTAGATAGATAGATAGATAGATAGATAGATAGATAGATAGATAGATAGATAGATAGATACCCTTGGGAAAGGTATGAATCCAAATATTCTCCCTCCAACTATGGGTAAATAGTAGAGCAGACTAGGTTCTTCGGCCTTGGTGAGGCAACTAGTCTAGGAGAAGGAAAACTCTGAATTCAAACCGGTTAAACTTAGCTTAAAAATTTACCTCGTATCATATCCTGCCCGAGCGGAGGGGTTGGTAAATATAGATAGATAGATAGATAGATAGATAGATAGATACTGAATAAGATTTTTAAACAAGGTGCAGAACAAAATGAAGAAACAGTTATATAATGTTTTCGAAACAAGAATATTTTCTTTCTATACGTACTAACTTGTGCGTATATGAGCAGAACTTATGCATATGAAGGGATATATGTGTACGTTCACAAAAGTCTTTTGATAGATTAGGGAGAAAACGATGGAGAGAGTGAGAGAGAGAGAGACAGCGTGATATCGGTAAGTAGGGAAATGCAGCCTGTGCTATAGAGACGTTTTATCCCAGGTTATCTCCCTTGGAATCAGATTTAAAATAAATATAAAGAATTACAAAAAAATGATTGCTTCTTAAGAAAGCAACAACGCAAACAACGAAAACCGAACATGTCAGATCGAATTCTAATCTACTAGGGACTTAGTCCTGTTTTGATCAATAACAATCTAGAGGGTTTAAAAATCGACAATATACGCATTTTTAATCCGACGAGTAAAATGTGGCGAGGTTTGAAGACGAGTCAAAATGGAAGAGAGAGGGTTGAGTGTGTAAGAAGTACCAGACGCTAGAAGATTGGGCGGTATGAAAGTGGGAAAAGAAATAAAATTTTCTTTCTTTCTTTCTTTCTTTTTGTCCTTCTGAGATTAAATACTTCTATGAAGGCAATAAAAAATAAAGAAATAAATAAAATGATCAAAGACTAAAATAAAAATAATCGGTTTGCAATATTCATTTGTTTAACAAAGTTTTGTTATTTTTTTACAACTGTTGACAAATTTTATTCAGAGAATAACTTGAAAAAAAAAAAATATATATATAAAGACGTCACAACTAAAATTTTTAAAAATCATCTGTCCAAACTTATCTGCCGGGGGATATTTTCTAATATTCCACCCCCAGCAAATACTTAAACCTGTTAGACAGTGAAGTTATTCATATCTCTATGATAATACATTTCAAATGCCTATATTCTCTTCGCCCATATAAAGTCAACGCGGGCATCTGATGTAAGCAAGAATTACACAGATTTTTTTTTAAATGGTCAAAGAATTAAATCGAAATACTCTATTTGATGTATCCTATTTTTTCGAGTTCAATACCTGAGCAAGGCTGTTAGTTAAACTTCATGCTAATTGCTCTAGGAAAATGTATGAATCTTTCTGTTCTTCCCCGCACCAATTATTGGGAAATAGTATGGTTATCTGGGTTCTTTGTGACCAGCCAAAGAAAAAAAACCTCTGAATTAAAAATTAATTTCCTGTAATCTGACATGTGAGATAAGAGTTGGGTAAATAAATACTCAACAGCATTGAAACTCTGGTTGGTTGGTTGGTTGGTTATTTGGTTGGTTTTAAGCGTATAAACCCTTCTCGGGTCATTTAACATCGAACTGGGTTATTTTGATGAAAGTTTCAAAGAATTCAGTTTAGCATAAGTATACTTTTTGCTTACATACTGATAAATGTCAAAACAGTTCTATTTCAAACAAGTCAGTTTAGCTTAAATACAGTCTTTTTTTGTTTACAAACACTTTAATGTAAAAAAAAGCAGTTAATTTCAAACAATCCAGTTTAGCGTAATTATATAGTTTAGTTCTATTTTTACCCATAAATAGTACCCAATCAGGTGCTACCACTCCGGGCCAGAGTGGACCTGGGAGTAATGGCAATGAAGGAGTACTCTGCATGCACCAAAGCTCCAGCATTGCTGAAGCCTCATCATCAGATAGGTTAGTGTCATAACAGGACACTCTTTGGAGGAGTCTTACCCCTCGGCAGAGATGCAGTCGATGTATTATACAGCTCTAGCCAACTTGGCCGCGGGGTTGGAGGAAAGGTCTCACCTCTCTGTAGAGATGTAGCCGGTGTATTCTACAGCCTCATCTGACTAGGCTGGATTGAAACTATGTAACTAAATTTATATATAGATGATCACAAAGAAGCACGTCTCATATATATATATATATATATATAGAGAGAGAGAGAGATGTTATATAATTGCGGAAGGATTTTTTTTTATATTATCATTTTTCGTTTTATATATCTTATCTTTCGGTTTAGTTAGGTTTAGAACCTTTCGGCTTAGTGCATGGGTAGGTGCAGACATTAACGTAGGTGTTCATGCACGGCGGGGAGGATATGACAATCACAGATGTCACAATAAAAACCCCAGATAGGAAATGTGACTGGGGATGTGAATTACGTCATACCCGGAAGCGATGGGCTGGGATTCTTTGTGGTTTTGAAAAAAAGCAGTGACTTGAGATTTGGACTTAGACAAAGCAAGTTGATTTTTCGGACCTGGGCGAGGCCAGTGCAGTTTGTGGACTGCGGGGTGCGCACGCGCATTGGTCAAGTCAGTGAGTTGCGAGCTGACGATTGACGAACAGTCAGCATAGAAAAATTGTGTCTCTCTCTTCTCTTGTCGAAAAACCTAAACTTAAAGAAGGTAATAAAAGTTTCGTACCTGAACCAAAAGAGAGTCGTCAGTGTTTCGTGTTTTTTCGGATTCCTACGCGTATGAACATTCTAAGAAACATTATGAACATTTCATGCCTATGTACATTTCACATATCGTATCATGGCTATATTACAGAGAGAGATTGTTACAAAGGAGTTATAATTTTATTTTTTGTTCGAGTTGTGGGATTTGAAATTAATAATACATAATAACATCCATTTTGATTAAATAATTTTCGACGAGGAATAAAATTCTCGTATGTTTGGTTTAGAAAAAAATCAATATATATATATCATCATCATCGTCTCGTGCCACAAGCACGGATATCCCTGACCCTATCTCGCCACTTCTCCCTATCGTCCATCGCCTCCGGCAGGTCTTCAGGGCTACATCCCGTATCCTCACATAGCTGTTGTATGTACGTTCGAGCTGGTCGTCCTGCTTTTGTTCGGCCATATGTAGGGTCCATAGGGGTACATCACTTATGAGCTCGTCCCTGCTTTTCCAGCAGTGTCATGCATGTCTGGTTCGTCTAATTTGGATAGTTTTCGTGATGGGAGGCAGGAGGCCGTTTGTTGGTGCCTTTTGGGGGTGTTGCCGCCAGGACTTATTCAATATAGCTCGCAGCATTCTTGTGTAATTGCCGTCTAGCTTCTTCTCCAGCCGTTTAGTCAGCGTCCAAGTAGTGCATCCATACAGCAGTATCGATACGACCGCTGCCTGGAAGAAACTGCGTTTCATTTTATCGGTCAGGTTTGATTTCCCTGTGATCGATAGCCTATCGATAGCTGTCTATGCTTTCGTTAGCCTCGTGTCGATGTCCTTTTCGGTTGATGAGACGCTGCTTCCTAGGTAGGTGCATTTATATATATATATATATATATATATATATATATATGTCTCTATGTGTGTATTTATATATTCAGTTGTTGGAGGTGTGCATATTTATGGGTGCTCCTGTATATACAAAGATCTTCAGCGACTACCTTAAACCACAAATAGTTCTGGACCCAAAATATTTTATTCTTTTTTTCTATGAGGTGGAAAACCTTTATCTGTCTGAGATAGGTTGTTCGCACAAGAAAGACATGAAACAGACGATATCCAACAGAACTTATTAAGAACGCAGATTACGCAGATGAACGAGCACCTTTCGCAAACACATATCTTCATCATCTCGAGCTGCCAGCACGGATTTCCTTGATCTTCCCTAGACACCCGTCTCTATTCTCCATCGCTCTCGGCAGGTCCTCCGGGCTATATCCTGTATCAGCACAGAGCTGTTTTAGATAGGTTCTAGCGGGTCGTCCAAACTTTGCTTGTCCATGTGAGGGGGTCCACAGCAATATATCGCTAATAATTTCGTCCTTAATTTTCCAGCAGTTGCCTGCATGTCTGGTTCGTCTAACTTTGATAGTTTTCATGATGCGTTGTAGGTATATCTGGTGTTTTGCAGGGTGTTGCCACTTAGATTTGTTCAATACAACTTGCTGCATTCTTTTGTAATTGCCGTCAAGCTTTTTCTTCATACGCTTAGTTAGTGGTGCATCCATATAGCAGTAGTGATACGACTGCTGCTTGGAAGAACCTGCGTTTTATTTTCTGGTCATGTCAAACTTTCATATGACCAATAGTCATAGATAGTTGTCCATGCCTTTACTAGTCGAGTGTTGATCTTCTCGGTTGATTAGACGCTACTGCCAAGGTAGGTGAACTTGTCCACAAGTTTCAGAGGACCATCATTTTGTGTGTGGAGATGCCTCTTTGATTAAAGCACATATTTTCTGTTTTGTCTGTGTTGACATGGAGGCTACCCAAGCCAAATCTCGATTGCATAGTCTAGAGCAGTGGTTTTCAAACTTTTTTTGCCACCACCCTCTTCCCCGCCGGACCAAAATGCCAGCGACCCCCTCTTCCAACGAACACCAGAACGACGGTAATGTTAAATGTTATAAGAATTGGTTGATTCTTCAATCACAAACAGTTTGAAGAGTATAAAAAACAGAAAGTTTAACGTCGCAGCGAGAAAACGGGAAGTAAATAAAGGGGAAAGCGGTGACCAGGGGAAAATTATCCCTTACGTACGTCTAGTTGCAGCGACTGGGGGACACTTAATTAAATCGCCTCGTTTTTCCGGCCTTTCTACCAACACCAACGTCACATTTTAATGTAATTGCTCCAATGCTCCCTTCACAATTTCAACGCCCCCATCCGACTGTTTACTCGCCAGTGCCCCCCCTGAAAGTTCATATCCCCCGGGGGCGGTAGCGCCCCATTTGAAAACCACAGGTCTAGAGTAAGCAGCATTTATTCTCAACGAGAACTCAAATAAAACAGAATCCATTTGTATTATAAAAAATTGAGCATCTCCACACTAAATGGCAAACCTCTAAAATTAGTAGACCATTTCTCTCTAGAAATATCTCATCTACGGAAAGCCATGTCATCATACTCACAGTTACACCATGGACTGCAAATGACAAATTGTTAGCCATATCACAATTCGATCTCTCTTATAAAATAAAGCATTTATTCTTCCAAACTTTAACCATGTCCATATTAATGTATAGCGACACCACCTGAGCCTTAATGAAGTACTTGGTGGAAAACCCGGATAGAAACCACACAACGATGCTCTTTGAATGACTCCTACAACAGTACAGCAAGAAACAGTAACTGTATAACCACTTACTTCCCATCTCGCAAGGTATCCAAATAAGACAAATCAGACATGCTGGAAATTGCTGAAAAATTAGGGACGAACTCATAGGCGATGTTTTTCAATTGACTCGTGCAGGTGGACATACCAGTGTTGGTTGACCAGTATTGGCTTATATTTAATAGCTTTGTGCAGGCACTGGGTGCTGTCTTGAGGACCAACCGAAAACGATGACCAATAATGAGGAATGAAAAGAGAAAGAAAGAGAGAAGAGAGTACGTGCTATCAGCCCTTGATGATGATGATGATGTGTACTAGAGCGGTCCACAAATTATCACCAGGAAATCGACACACCTTACTTTAGAAGAACGAAAGCTATGAAAAGAAAAAAAAAAGATTTGACCATTACATAGAATTTGACTAATACAAGTTCAATATTTATTTTAATTAGCAATAAATAAATCATAACGTTATATTTGGTGAAAGCTAATTAATTCAAAAACAAAAATGTATGACGAGAATCTTCTGTAGTTGGGTGATAGAGAGAGAGAGAGAGAGTGAGAGAGAGAGAGAGAAAGAGAGAGTGAGAGAGAGAGAGAGTGAGAGAGAGAGAGAGAGTGGATGTATGTGCATGTTTGTGTGTGTGTGTGTGTGTGTGTGTGAGGGAGAGAGAGAGAGAGAGAGTGAGAGAGAGAGAGAGTGGATGTATGTGCATGTTTGTGTGTGTGTGTGTGTGTGTGAGAGAGAGAGAGAGAGAGAGAGAGAGTGGATGTATGTGCATGTTTGTGTGTGTGTGTGTGTGTGAGAGAGAGAGAGAGAGAGAGAGAGAGAGAGAGAGTCAGAAACCTTTTCGAAAAAAAGCGATGTGCCTGGAAGCTGTTGTTTCTTTCTTTTCAGTTTCTCATAATGTGTTCCCGCTTTCGTTATTATTCTGGTTATTTTAGCGCCGCTTTCTATCTGAGTACTTTACTCGGAAAACTAACTGTAAAAAAAATAAATCTAATTATACAAAATAATTTCTGTAGTCAATGAACGAAACTTCTTTTAATTAACTGGAGCATTTCTGCTCAGAATCTGATGACCTAGACTTTGTTGTCTTTAAGGACATTTAAATTGATTATTTTTATATTCCCATGATAATATCGCCATTAAAAATTTGTTTTAAAAAGTTTGAAAAAAAACAAACTGAAATAGTATTTATTAGAACAAAAACGACCAGGGGTTTGTCTCCGTGGCGCAGTGGTGAATGAGCTGGACTGCGAAATGGCAGTAGGCGAGTTCGATCTTCGGCTGAACTAGTAGGTTTGATATCGGATTAATACCCTTGGAAAATTATAAAGTCTGAGTGATAAAAGAGTTTATAATTTTCCAAGGGTATTACACAAATATCAGATTTTAGAGTGTGGAGCTTATAAAAAGAATAAATAAAAAGAATAAAAAGAAATATAACCATGCAACTTAAGAGTATATCAAAAGGAAAGTTACAGAGGAGCCTCGAACAATATAAAATTCGCTGAACTATTTATGTAGAATGCCAAAGAGACGATTTGGAAAAAAAATTGGTTTGGTTTGGTGGATTTTATGGTATATCAACCTTTGTAGGTTATTTAACTCCAAATCCATTTTTATGGAAATAATCAGTTCTATTTAAAACAATTCAGTTTAGCATGAGTACACAGTTTAATTGTCAAAAACATTTCTATTTCAAACTATTCAAGCAGTTATATATAACAATTGAGATTTGTATAAGTACAGTTTCAATGTCAAAAACAGTTCAATTCAAAACAATTCAGTTTAGTATAAGCACGCAGTTTAGATGTAAGAACAGTTTAATTGTAAAAAAACATTTCTATTTCTAGCTATTCAGTTTAGTCAAGCAATTCTAATTCAGCTAATTCAGTTTAGTAAAAGTAGAGATTTTGTTTACACAGTTACATGTCAAAACAGTTCTATGTTAAACAATTCAGTTTAGTGTAAACACAGTTTCAATGTCAAAAAAAAAAAAGTTCTATTTGAAATAATTCACTAGAGAATAAGCACGCAGTTCAAATGTAAGCACGGTTCAACTGTCAAAAAACATTTCCATTTCAAGCTATTCAGTTTAATCAAACAATTCAGTTTAGCTTAAGTTAGTTCTATTTAACCCATAGATAGAGCCCTATCAGGTGTTATTCAGTTTAGCATAAGTACAGCTTAATTGTCAAAAACCTTTCTATTTCAAGCTATTCAGTTTAATCAAACAGTTCTAATTCGATCAATTCAGTTTAGTATTAGTATAGCTTTTGTCTACATACAGTTAAATTTCAAAACAGTTCAAAATTAAGCAATTCAGTTTAGCATAAGTAGAGTTTCAATCTCAAAAGCAGTTTTCTTTCAAATAATTCATTCAAGCATAAGTGCGCAGTTTACTGGTCAAAACATTTCCTTTTGGAGCAATTCAGTTTAGCATAAGTACCCAGTTTAGTTATTTTTAACTCATAGATAGGACCCTATCAGGTGCTACCACTTCAGGCCAGAATAGACCTGGGAGTGATGGCAATGAAGGAGTACTCTGCATTCCCTAAATCTCCAGCATCACTGGAACCTCACCATCAGATTGTTTAGTTTCATATCCAGGAAACTAGTTGGTTGGGTTTTACCCCTCTGCAGAGGTGCAGTCAGTGTATTCTACAACCCCAGCCGACAGGGCAATTGGGAAAAAAAGAGCAAACTTTTTTTTGGTCATTTCTTTGGGGTCTTTTTTTCTTTGTTTACTAGCATATCAACCTTCGTGGCTTATTGAATGTCAAAGCTCTCGTTATAGAAGGGCGGTTGCAACATTATAAACTGAGTGCAAACAAGTGTCTTATACTAAAGTATAATAGTTTGAAAAAGAACTGTTGGATTATGTAACCGTATGTAAACAAATGACTTATGTGTAATTGAATTGTTTGTGGTACATTGCAATACTTGGAACCATTCAACTGTGTGCAAACGAGTAATGTTGAATATAATCATCATCATCATGTCGTGCCACCAGCACGGATATCCCTGACCCTCTCTCACCACTTCTCCCTATCGTTCATCGCTTCTGGTAGGTCCTCAGGGCTACATCCCGTATCCTCACAGAGCTGCGATATGTAGGTTCGAGCTGCTTTTGTTCGGCCATATGACGTGGTACAAAGGAGAACATCCCTTATGAGCTCGTCCCTGCTTCCCCAGCAATGTCCTGCATGTCTGGTTCGTTTAACTTTGATAATTTTCGTAATGGGAGGTATGTGGTTTTGTGGGGTGTTGCCTCCAGGACTTGTTCAAAATTGCTCGCAGCATTCTTGTGTAGTTGCCGTCATGCTTTTTCTCCATCCGTTTAGTTAGCGTCCATGTAGTGCATTCATTTAGTAGTATCGACACGGCCACTGCTTGGAAGAAACTGCGTTTCATTTTATCGGTCAGGTCTGATTTTCATATGACCGATAGTTTATCGATAGCTGTCCATGCCTTTGTTAGCTGCGTGTCGATGTCTGCCTCGGTTGATGATACACTGCTTCCTAGGTCGGTGAACTTGTAAACCACTTAAGACTGTGCAAACAAACAATTGATATTGAACGGGATTATAAGTGTTAGATAACACTAATTGAAATTATTTAACTGTGTAGCAACAATAGCAATACTAGTGTGCAAACAAATTAATTTTAACTCATTGAAAATTGAAATTACCGACAAACTAATCTTTTACATATTGTGTATATCTATTTAAATGTATACAAACAAATGACTAATGTTAAATTTTGACTACTAAGTAGTAATACTATAAACCACTTCACTGTGTGCAAACAAATGATTGATAGTAAATTGAATTATTCATATTTCATAGCAATACTTCAAACTATTTTACTGTGCGCAAAAAAATGGGCTCAGGCTTGTTTAAGAATGTAATCTACAAAGCTTGTTTAGAAATCCAATATATTTAATATATATTTTTTAATTGGCATTAAATCACCTACAATAGTTGATATACCATAAAATCAAACCAAAACAATTCGTATATATTTAATATATATGTATAAACCGGATTTGACTTTAGATAACCCTAAAGAGTAAATATGCCATAAAACCAAACCAAACCAAACCAAACAATAACCCAGCTTACGAAGATATATCATTAGATCGGACAAAGTTTGGCAAGAAAGATTCTGTTGCGCCAATCTGTCGACCTGACTTTAAAATCAGCAGCGAAAAATCCTGAGACTTTAATTGGATTCGAGCTCCAGCCATTTATACCAGAGGAATGTATGCAAATATCCCTACCTCACATGGGCGCCGCTGGTTGTGTAATGGTTAGCAAGCTAGACTAGCAAACTATTATAAGTGAGTTCGAGTCTCATCGTGTACCCTATTTATGCGCAAAAAATTGTAAATCAACACTTATTAAAAGATATAACAGACGATGTCTTAGAAAAGAACGGACGAAAGACTTTACTGAAGGAACTCTGATAGAACCTTTTGATATTGTTGGGCAGATCAAATGAGCATTCGCTTTTTTTAATCAACAAAGCGTTCACTGGATAGAAAAATAGATGGATAGATATTTTAATGTTTAAGACAATCTAACCACATAGATAATTAACAACGTTCTGGAGCAACAATTACATTACAGGACATGAAAACACAACAGAAACTGTTTTGAAAATAAACAAAATACGACTTGTTGGCGGGGTTTAAAGTAAGTAAAGTTGGCGACCGTAGTCGAGGGCGACTCGAAGGTTCCCTTTTCAATAGCTACTACACCTAAGTGTTGGGGAGGGCGCTACTCCTATCCCTGGATTGCTCCACTTTACCCTCGATACGTACCTTATATTGCTAAGTGTTAAGCAAGGAGGTATCAAGTACCATTTTTTAAAGTCTTTTGTATGACGTGACCAGGGATTGAACCCAGGTACCCGGATCATTGGTGAACATACTACCCACGAGGCCAATGAGCCGGCTCATTGGCAGGGTTTAGTATACGCTAACTGTATCCCCTGAAGAGGGGTAAGACACTCCAACCCAAAAACAGAGTCCTTCTTATGACTCGAAACGGCATCTGATTATGAGGCTCCAGTTCCGGAGCTCTTGGTAGCTTGGAGTACATTTCATATCAATTACTCCCAGGTCGATTCAGACCCGGAATGTTCATACCTGTTATGGTCCCATCTATGGTTCAAATAAATCTGTTTGAAAATCATTTGTATTAGATTGGAATATTTGATACCATATAGCTGTAAATAATTTGTAATCAGAATGATTACTTAAACTTATTATTGTTTAGTAAGGATTATTATGAATATGTTTAAACGTATTTCATAGGATCCTGAGTGAAGAAAGTCTTAAGAAACAACTACACAAAGAATGTTAATATGAACATACAGTGGACGCGATTCCCAAACCTCTCAGTATAGAATAACCCTAGGCAGATTGACATGCTGTTAAAATTTGGACATATTTCTTGTTCTGCCATCTTTGGCAAATCTATAGAATTCTTTTTCACTATTTACTCCTCAGACTCCTGGCATTACGAAAATATGGATTTTGCTTCTACTATCCAAATATTTATGATATCAAAAAGATTTATTTCACTTCATTTGGCTAGAAATTGCATGTTTTGCCATCTGATGACCTTTAGGGAAAGCAAATGCCCTTGCAGATCAAATGGGCATCGTCTATCTTCAAACTCAATATGAAAAAAAATCAAGTTCCTGGCACTTTTTCTTTGGCCACGGACAAACACAAACAAACGCATAAATTTTATGGTGCCAACTTCTCATTAAATGGCAAGACTCTGAAAATTGTAGACTTGTTTATATACCTCGGTAGCAAGAGTTCATCTACTGAAAGCGATGTCAAAACATACATAGGTATAGTATTCTATTGACCAGTTAACGACCATATGGAAATCTGATCCTTCTTATAAAATAAAAAAGGAATTCTTCCAAACAGTAACCATATCGGTACTACTATATGGATGCACCACATAAACACAAACGAAACGCTTGAAGAAAAAGTTAGACACGAACTACACAAGGATGCTGCATGTGGTTTTTAAAAATCCTGGAAGTTACAGTCAACAAAAACAACATCAGTATGACCACAAACCTCCCATCTCAGAAATCGTCAAAATAAGACCACCAAGACCTGATGGATACTGTAGGTGAAATAAGATCGAACTCATAAGCGCCGTTTTACTGTGAACTCCTAGATATAGACTCTCCATTGTTAGCCGACCAGCAAAGACTTTGAGTCATCAGCTCTGTGTGTACAATAAATGATATCTAGAGGACCTACCAATAGCGATAGCCAACAGGAACAGGAGACGAAAGAGACCCAAGAGAATCTGTGCTCTCTGTGCACCTAGATGATGATAATGATAGTTTTAGATTACTACGAACAATTTCATATTATATATTGCTTAATTCTAATAATAGAGGAAGTGAATTCTTTTCTTTTTTTCTTAGTCGAGAGCTCTCAATAAGGATTGAAAGACACTTGTCTTAGCAAAAATCGACTTCATATTAATATCTACTATTGTAGGTAATGCTAATTGTACTCTTAGTAATGAAATTATCTTTAAGATAATTATTATATTAATTGTAGCAGAAGTTGGAGTAAAGATGGCAGTTTAATAATTGTAGAAAGAAGGAAATATTTAATTAAACTTCGGTAAAAGTTATTGAAAACGAAGAGGTTAAATTAAGTAATTTCTCGCCTGTACTGTATTTTTGGTCAAAAAAAGAAAAAAAGCGAAATGCTGCTTACAATTAGTTCTAATTTAATTAAATTCTATAAAATTGTATTCCTATTTCGAATACCCTATTAAACTGTGATCTAATTTATGCAAATCGATGCAAGTTTAAATTCAGCAATTATTCCAATTTCAAGAAGACTTATTAAAATAATTAAAATACTCAATAGTTTTGCCTGAAATGATATCGATAATGAAGGTTACTGATCGCAAAACCTAACCTTGAACGGAAAATTGAACGTATCATTAGTAAGATATTACGATGGATCAAATATACATTCTTTTTATTAATCAACTAAGTGATAGATAGATAGATAGATAGATGTTGGAATGTATAAGTCTCCTGAATCACATAATGCACTTTTCAATGTTAAGCCAACTCCACTAAAATCGATGCAATAAGCTAGGTCACATGATCTATGTATACATGCGAAAAAGTGGCTTTGTTCTTGAAAACTTATAAAACGAAGAATGGAAAACTAGTAAGCGAAAACAATTTGAGTCATATTTCTCTTGATAAACAGATATAGATATATGAAGGCACATAGATAGATAGATAGATAGATAGATAGATTGAAAATTTAAGGCAGTAAATTACAATATCTTTTTTTTACTTTGAGGCTTTTTTATTGATACACTGACGTTTTTCACCTAATTTGTGTCGACGCGAAATATATATATATATATATATATATATATATATATATATATATATATATATATATATTTCAAAATGGATACGTCAACAAAGATATTTATATTTTTTTTAAGCATTATTTATTTCGTTCATATTTATATATATGTTTCCAGCTTTTTACTTTCGTCAAAGAATATTTAAAAACTTATCAGGGTTTTTGCTTAAATGTGGTAGAAGGCCATATGAATGGGGCATCCAATCAGAAGTCACTCATGTAGGTTGTGCCACATCTAAGCAATAAGCCTTGTAAATTATTAAATGTTCTGCGATGAAAACAAAAAGGTGGAAACATGCGAGTATGCAAGAACGAAATGAATAATCCTTAAAAAGATATAAATCTCTGAGAGGTTCTATTCATTTTGAAAAATTTACATTTTTCTTTCTTTGGACCAACAAAAAAATATAACTATATATATATATATATATATATATATATATATATATATATATTCATAAGTGATTTACTCCTATGGAGCACCACATATGGCCGAGCAAAAGCAGGACGACCAGCTCGAACATACATACAGCAGCTATGTAAGGATACGGGATGTAGTACTGAAGACCTGCTGGAGGCGATGAACGATAGGGAGAAGTGGCGAGAGAGGGTTAAGGATATCCGTGCAAGCGGCACGACATGATGATGATGATATATATATATATATACAACTTTAGATTACTCCTAACAATTCTTTGCATTTTGATTTCTTATCAACTTTCGTGGGTAATTTAATTCAAAAGCCATCCTTATGGTATAACAGTAGTGGTACTATTTAATCCAAAGCTAGAGGAGGATTATACTTTTTTCCAAGAGAATTAGTCGAAAAGTGAAACTAATGTATATGCATGTGTATGTGTATGTGTATACACACACAGACACACATACACACACACACACACACACATATATATATATATATATATATATATAGTACAATTTAATGGAGACTCAAACTTGGTTAAGTCGTCATAATAAATTTATTTCGGCGGAGAATATTATTGCTATAATTCTCCGTCTCGTCAGATGACTCTTTACATGCTTCCCTCCTGACGCAAAGTGGAGTTTCAATTCTTATTCAGAAGATTAAAAAAAGGTAATTAAAAATAAAATAAAAAATAAGAATCAGAAAATAAAAATAAAAGATAAAATAAAATTGAAAAAATTAAAATTAAAAAAATTAAAAAAATAAAAAATAAGGTGGGAATCAAATTACAAAATTAGTTTCATTCATAGGCGTGAGCAGAGGGGTTAACATGCTATATGCTAGAACGATTAAGAAACAGGAGTGGAATTAATCTACTGGTCAGTCCCTTCTAATTTTGCGTTCTTGTAGTAGTTCCTCCTACTTGACAGGTGTAATTTTCTAAACAGGAGTGAGTTCAAGTCTCACTGAATACCCCATTTAAAAGACCTTGTGCCACACATGTTCTTTGACGAAAGCAACAAGCTGGAAACATACATATATATAACATGTAGATAAGAACAAAATAGATAAATTCAAAAAATACAAATCTCTTCGTGGACCATCCTATTTTTAATATATATATATATATATATATATTATATATAGAATACTTAGTCCAGTTAAACCGGAGTTAGGAGTAATTCCATCAGGACAAGAAAATATTCGTGAATATTTAGATCTTCCTGGTAAGAGCTCAATGCTATCAATTATACAGAGCAATAATTTCATTAAGAAAAAAACAACGAAACCAATCACAAAGGATTATTGATCTGATGAAGTCCTGTTAATTTTTTTTCGTGTTTTTGAAAATATCAAAAATGCGTAACAGGATTGAAATAAATTTATAATCCTTTGTGATTGGTTCGTTGTTTTTTTCTTAATGATATATATATATATAATATATAATATATATATATATATATATATATATATATATATATATATCTTCCTATTCTAAATATATATATATATATATATATATATATATATATATAATATATATATATATCATAGAATTATTGTGTTTCAGAATATATATTATATAAGAGACCCCGACAGATATAACAGTCAATAAATTGCACTGCCGAAGATAAGTCATTATTTACTTTTATGATAGATGTTTACTTATGTTGTTATTGACTTCGAGGTCAGTTCACTCAAACACGCAATTCATAAACACCTAAATAAACAGATACACAAATCAATTTGTCACGGCTAATTTTAAACACACCCCTTTTAGTTTTCACATATATCTCCCTCTCCCCACTGAAGTGTTCATTTACCAATTGTCCGACCAACAAATGTATAAATGTCAGTTGATGACACTTGAGTACCAGAAAAAATTTCCATTCGACTAATTGGTATCGTTCATCAGTAGTGCATCTTTATTGCTTTTCGTATACTTTTAAAAGTTTAAAAAATATTTCATTCCACAAAAAAATGTGACCGATTTTGTTTTTCTTAAAGAAATATATATATATACTATCAATAAAAGTGACTTTACGAAAAAAGTCTGGAAACTTATTTAATGATCCTCGTATATATATATATATATATATATATATATATATTTACATATATATATATATATATATATATTTAATGATCCTCGTATATATATATATATATATATATATATATATTAGGATCATTAAATAAGTTTCCATACTTTTTTCGTATGGACACTTTTATTGCTAGTACACACATGAAACTCTAGTCCCCTTCGAATTAATCTCCTCCGGCTCCAATCCACATGTTGTACCGTTCCAACAACTTCTGGAAGGCCCCATGGAACTCCTCTTGTGTGAGCGTGTCAATGACCTTCGTCACAGCCTCTTTCATCTCCTCAATTATCTCATAACGACAGCCACTGACTTTAGGAAATAACCAAAAGTCACAGGGAGCAAGGTCTGGACTATAGGGAGGCTGAGGAACTGTGTTGATGCCCATTTGGTCAAATAGCCTGTGACAAGGATGAAGTTGTGGACTGGTGTATTGTCCTGGTGGAAATGCCACTGACCCAATTTGAAGAGTGCTAGCCTCTTCCGACGGAATCTCTTCCTGAACTTCCTTAAAAACTCAACATAGTAACCCTAACCCTTTGGCCAATCAACTCTGGTGTATTGACTTCCTTACTCCTCCCACACCTCTCATCATCCCTCACAGACTCCCTGCCTTCCTTGAATCTCTTATCCCACTCAAAAACTGATGCTCGATTCATGCAAGATGGTTGAAAAGCAGTCTGAAGCATTCCATACATATCTGTGGCATTTTTTCCAAGTTTAAAACAGAATTCTATTGCATATCGTTCTTTTAATGTATCCACAC
This sequence comes from Sepioteuthis lessoniana, assembly GCA_963585895.1. Lineage (NCBI taxonomy): Eukaryota > Metazoa > Mollusca > Cephalopoda > Myopsida > Loliginidae > Sepioteuthis > Sepioteuthis lessoniana. The sequence goes on from OY757912.1 coordinate 106,458,123, forward strand.
GTCCCGATTGAATTTTTGAAATTCACCAGCTGTGACAATCAGACTTTAGTAGGGTGTATTCCAATTCCTGCTGTAGCTGTTCATTTAAACCTTAAATTATAAAAGTTAGTCATCTCATAAGATGTATAGCAATAATATACTGAATTTTCAAGAGTCTAGGACAATTTTAAATGCCTGTACAAAAACGTCTGGAAACTTATTGAAAGCACCACGTATATATATATATAAATACATATATATATATATATATATATATATATATACCATTAAAATTATTACATATATAATTAACATATTAGTATGTACAATTAGAATAGTTATATATACAATTGAAATATTTCACATAAAATTACGATATTTTTATATAATTAGAATATCTATATATATATAATTAACATATAAGTATACACAATTAAAATATTTCTACATACAATTAAAATTACTCCATACATAACTAAGATATAAGGGTATATAATTAAAATATTTCTATTTACAATTAAAACATGTATAATTAAGATATTAGAATATCCATTTAAAATAATTATATAAACAATTAAAGTTACTCCATAGATAATTAAGATATTAGCATATACAATTAAAATATCTATATATACAATTGAAATCATTCCCTGTATAATCAACACATTTTTATACAATTAAAATATTTCTATATACAATTGAAATTACTACATACATAATAAAGATATAAGCATATACTTTTAAAATATTTCTTTATACAATTAAAACTATTCCAAAGATAATTAAGACATTGGTAAATAGAATTAAGATATTTCTATATGCAATTAAAATTACTCCATATATACTCATCATCATCATCATCATGTCGCGCCGCCTTCGCGGATATCCCTGACCGTCTCTCGCCATTTCTCCCTATCATTCATCGCCTCCGGCAGGTCTTCAGGATTACAACCCGTGTCCTCACATAGCTGCTGTATGTAGGTTCGTGCTGGTCGTCCCACTCTTGCACATCCATGAGTGGGGGTCCACAGGAGTACATCGCTTATGAGCTCGTCCTTGCTTCTCCAGCAGTGTCCTGCGTGCCTGGTTCGTCGAACTTGTATAGTTTTTGTGATGGGGGGCAAGTGTCCGTATAGTTGGAGTCTCGTGGGGTGTTGTCGCCAGGACTTGTTTAATACTGCTCTCAACATTCTTGTGTAATTTCCGTCCAGCCTCCTCTCCAGCCGCTTCGTAAGCGTCCATGTGGTGCATCCATATAGCAGTATCGACACAACCGCTGCCTGGAAGAAACTGCGTTTCATTTTATCTGTTAGGTCCGACTTCCATATGATCGAGAGCCTATCGATAGCTGTCCATGCCTTCGTCAGTCGTGTGTCGATGTCCTTCTCGGTTGATGAGACGCTGCTTCCTAGGTAGGTGAATTTGTCGACTAGTTTCAGAGAGGCTCCGTCTAGTGTGGCAATGTTGCCTGTTTGGTTGTAACACATATATTCGGTTTTGTTTGCATTGACATGTAGGCCAATGCCAGCTGCAGCTCGTTCCAGACTATGTAGTAGTGTCTCTGCTTGATTAGGCGTATTCGCTAGTAACGCCAAGTCATCAGCGTAGTCGGCGTCCGTGATTGTTTTTGCGGGGTACCTTTTGCTTCTTCTCTTAGTCAGCTCAAAGCCATTTTCTCTGATTTTGTCGATCGAAGTCCTAAGCACATAGTCTAGACAGATGATAAAGAGGTACGGGGCTAGTGTGTCTCCTTGTAGTACTCCTGCAACAATGTCGAAGTATTCCGTGTCTCCATCTGGTGAACGTACTTTTACTTTGGTGTTTCTGTAGAGAATCATTATCGCTGCTACGGTTTCTTTTGGTAGGCCGTAAGCTAGTAGGATTTGCTCCATCTTCCCTCTGTGTATGGAATCGAAGGCCTTGGTAAAGTCGACAAATAGTAATGTCGCCTGTAAGTTTTTTGCCTGAACGCCTTCCAGGATTCTACGGATGGTCAGTATTTGTGAGGTTGTGGATCTATTTCTCCGGAAGCCATTTTGGTTTTTCCTAAGGATGTTTTCCATTTTGGGTTCTATGCGGTTTCGTAGTAGGGCATTGTAGATTTTGGCTGCTATGGATGTAAGTGTTATCCCTCGGTAGTTCTTGGCTAGTCCGAGGTCGCCTTTTTTAGGGAATGGAAGGATGCATCCCTTCGTCCATCGTTCTATCCTATTTTGACTATAGACTGCGTTGCATTGCCGGAGCAGTATATCGTCGAATTGTCTCGTCTTCCACACTTCTGGGGGGATCTCGTCTAGCCCCGCCGCTTTCCTATTTTTAATTCTTCTGAGAACCGTGTCGAGTTCTTCTTGGGTGAAAGGACTTAGTTTTACGTCTAATTGCTTACTAATAATTCTGGTGATGGGTTCATCCGTTATTTCCGGTGGGTTTCCTAGTAGATTTTTGAAATGCTGTTCCCACAGTTTTATTCTTTCTTGTTGGCTTGCAGCTTTCAATTTTGCTTTGGCTGTGCTCTTCCTTCCACTTACTTCGTTTATTGTTTGCCAGGCTATCCTGGATTGCCTATCTTCCACCGAGTCTCTAATCTTATCTATCTGATTTTGTACGTATTCTGCCTGTTCTTTTAGGTATATTCCTGTTAATTGATGTTGCGCCTTTTCTAGTTCTCGTGCATTTGTATTTGTTGGGTTCTGTTGATAGTTTTTGGAGGCAGTCTTCACAAGTGCACGTTTTTCTCTAGCCGCTAGCGTTTCCCAAGGGACTCTATATTTAGTTCTAGGTTTTGTTGGAATACACTTTTCTGCCGCCTCCAGGTGTGCTTCTACAAAATTTTCATATTCGTCATTTGGGGTGCCTATTTCTACCTTCTCTTGTAGTGCTTCGAATCTGTTTCTTAATTCTAATGCATATTTATCTCTAATATCTCTGTTGTTGAGTAGGGCCCAGTCATAGTGCTTGGTCGTCGCTTTACGTGTGGCGTTTTTTTCTTAGGCTTAGTCGTACTTTGGCCGTAACTATTCGATGATCGGAGGACACACCCTCGAAGGAGGAGTATGCCTCGCAATTCATCGCACTGTTTTTCCATTTCCTGTTTATAAGGACGAAGTCTATCTGTGCTTTACTCTTATTCGCGTATGTGTAGGTCCATAATTTCCCCTCCCTTTTTTGAAAGTTTGTATTGAGGCAGGTTAATCTATTTTCTATCATGAAATCTATTAAATGCTGTCCATTCCTGTTAGACGCGTAATGTAGGCTGTATTTGTTGTGTCTGTTTTTCCCGATTTGTGCATTCATATCTCCGCCAATGACTAGCAGGTTGTGTTTCGGAATGCTACGTACTAGGGAGGATAGATCTTCGTAGAAGGTGGCTATTTCGTTTTCTTCGCTAACATTGGTAGGGCTGTAGCAGGAGATAATTGTTGCTTTGGGGTTGCCATTAAACGTTGCGGCCATCATCCTAGGTTGTATTCTCTCAATGCTGTTCAGTGTTTTTAACGCTCTCGGTCCTAGAAGTATTCCTACCCCTCCTACCGATGCATTGACAGAGTTTTTCCATGCCGATACAGTCACCAGCATCCATCCATTTCCAGTTTCGTGATACTTGATATCTTCGGTGTGCGTGTATCGGTGCTCTTGTATGCAAATTATATCTATCTTATGTTCTACGGCTGATGCAGTTAGCTCTGATAGTTGACCTATTCTATTTAGGGTTCTCACGTTAAATGTCGCTATCTGTATTGTTTGTTTGCATTTTAGTAGTTTTTGTTTGTGTTTGAGCTCTGTAGCTGATTTTTCGAACACCGAGGCCAGGGCTCCAACTTCAGCAGGACGCGCCCCTTTTTTACCCGCGCGAAGAGCGATGCGGTTTATGGATCTGGTTTGAGTACTAGTCATGGTTATCTTTCGATGGCTGTTTTTGTTCTCATCTATAGAAGCCACTCTTATAGATGAGCAGCAGTAGTTCCCCGATCGAACTGGCAATCTTGAGCGTTAAGCCGCAAGACTCACACGTACAGCATGCTGCTTCCCATGTGTACGCGGTAGTAAAAAAAAAAAAATTCTCTTTTTTTTTTTATCTTAAGTTTTAACTTAGTTAAAGTCCAGGACTGCTGGATGTTAAAATTCAAAGAAATTTTGTGGTATATTTCATGGTTATCTAGTGGTGGACAGACAGAGAGAGAGAGAGAGAGACACACACAGAGAGAGAGAGAGAGAGAGAGAGAAAGAAAGAGAGAGGAGGAGTCAACTCTTTTATGGCTTTCGTCTTTAGCACGTGTTAGACTACATTTGAGGTGTTTTGGATTTTTTTCTTTTTTTTCCTTTCTTTCTTTTCAGGGGGGGGCAATTTTGGGGGTTTTCTTTAGCAAATTTAGAAGTTCGCCTTCCAAAAGTAAAGTTTTCCTGAAAATTAAGTCGCATAAGTCTTCATTCTTCATTTAAACAACACATAATACAGCTGAGATTTAAGACATTACTATTTTAAATCAAATGTGCATTTTTAAATGAATAGTTTAGTAGAATAAATTTACTGACCTCTGTGAAAAAACTGTGGAAACGGAATCACTTCCAAACGTATGCATACTATTTCAACAAATGAAGGATTAAATTATTACTAATTTTAGTATTTATATTAAAGGTTCCACTCCTATATCATGGTCAACTGGTGGTGGACAGAGAGAGAGAGAGAGAGAGAGAGAGAGAGAGAGACACACAGAGAGAGAGAGAAAGAAAGAGAGAGGAGGAGTCAACTCTTTTATGGCTTTCGTCTTTAGCACGTGTTAGACTACATATATACTAACAGTTATTAATCAATGGTGTACAAATCAAGATGTAAATGAAAAGTATTCCAGCCCTATGAACGTTCTATTGATTTCAAAACAACTTAAGCATCGCTTTTCAACATGATAAAATTATATTTTTGGTCATTCACACACACACACACACACACACACATATATATATATATATATATATATGTGTGTGTGTGTGTGTGTATGTGTATAAGAGAGATAGACACACAGACAGAATACGTATTTATGCGTGTGTGTGTTTAACCGGCCAATCCACTATAGGTAGGATAAGACACAAGGTCAAATTTTAAGTGGTTTATTGCAGGTTTGAATCCCGAGTTTTCTTTCTCGCAGACTTGTTTCCTAATCATTGCTAAACAACCTAGTCCGAACTACTACTCGAAAAATAACCACACACGTGTACACACACGCACACGCGCACACACACATATATATATATAAGGAGAAATGATAGATTTGGTTAATCCGACAAGATTTTAAAAAGGAAGTGGAAAAGTGGATAAGCCGAAACACAGATAACAAATTCAAGAATCCATTGTCAGTGTATTGGTTTATCGCCTTTTCCACTTATTTTTCACACACACACACACACACACACACACACACACACACACACACACACACATATATATATATTAATATTTATTTATTTATTTATGTTTATATTAACAATATTTTTCAAGGAATCTTTATCTTAAGCAGAAAAGATTGTTTTTGGTTGGCATTTTTCTTGATGTTGTGTGTGGGGGGGTGCTTTTCAGTATTCATTAAGCTTGGTTCAATCTAAAATAAAAATTGACCAAAATTTTCTCCCTGGCCGCTTTCCACAGTCACTGCCAATTTTTTAAGGAATGAACCAGAATGTTTTTGTTATTTGAAATTCCGAGAAACTTGTTTTCCTCGTGTTAATTTATTTCTGAATTCAACGGTATGTTTATTCATGTCTCCTGCATATATGTATATATATATATATATATATATATATATATATATATATATATATATATATATATATATATATTGTCATCCACAGATATACTTCGTTTCGTTCTATCAGAACTCTTTAGTGTGGCTAGACATTATTAGTAACATTTAAAACAAAACTTCCGTTGTTTTAATAATAGTGCTCAATCAATATCAAGGATAGAGCCACATTGCAGTCAAAAAATTGGTCAATAATTAAAATCGATTATTTAAAACCTAAAAGGCAGTTAAAATCAATCATTACAAGCATTTCGTACGACAGCCAGTTTCACGACCTAGATCGATCATCGTATAAAGGTGTTAATAGTCACAGTTGGGTACTAAAAAGTTCAAATATTCCACATTTTTTTCCATTTGTTTAAATCAAGCTTTCATTTCTTTTCTTTACCCTTCATAAATTGAGACCCAAGTGGTAAAGTAAAGATCTATTATTGTGTCTGTACCTGTTTACTCTTTCTGATCATTTACTAAACAGTTTGTTCAATTTCAGAATCGTGATGTGACTGTTACGCCCTGCCCCCACCAACGGATAGAATGAGTGTTGGTACTTATAAATTTTCCAATCCTTCATTCAGTCTTATATACCTGATAACGACTGGGGCGTGAAACCGGAAGTTGCATTAAACGCTTGTGATGGCGGACTTTATATATATATATATATATAATCAAGTCGTACACTATGCATCTCTATCTTCCGTCACTCCTGTTAGGTCCTCTAGACGGTATCTACGGCCAGTACAGAGATGACGTATACGAATCTTTATTGGATGACCAACATTAGTGTTTCCATTTGTCGGACTTCTTTAAGAAACGTCACTTATGAGTTCATCCTTACTCTTCCACGAATGCTTTGCATATTTTATTCGTCTTACTTGGATTGTTTGTGAGATGGGAGGCAAGTACCCGTACTGTTTTGTGGGATGTTGCTTACAGGATTTGTTTAAAACAATGTAGCATACTTGTGTAATTCTCATCTAGCTTTTTCTCCATGTGTTTCATGACAATTCAGGGAGTGCATCCATATAGTAGTACTGACACAACAAACGAAAACGCAACTAAAACTATAGCTTGTGAATAGAATTACAATAAAATCAGTGTTTGAGGGGAAACGTAGATATAGAATGTAAGTCAACAAGAGTAATTCTATGATTAAAAGATATATATGTCATGAACGTTCTATATTTCTCGTTGCATCTGTCTTTACTTCCCATCATCTCTCTCTCCATCAATCTTTCACTCGTAACTGCCAGTCTCCGACAGACCCTGCGTGTCTTCTTGTCAAATAAAATCTTAATTTTCTCTGTGACAAGCTCTCTCAAATAAAATTGTAAATACGGTTGGGATCACAGTTTGGTCTGAAATAATGTTTGTTTTGTTTTTTTTGGCGGGGATCAGAATTATCTCGAACTTAAAAAAAATGAGGTCACATGTTGAGATATACATTTTTAACGATTTGATATAAACAAAACGATTATATTCGGTCAGAAAGCCATGTATTAAGCAATGTCTTCCGAAAATTGTGTTCTGCCTTATTTTAAATAATTTCAAATTTCTTTGGTGAAACCTCTCTCTCTCTCTCTCTCTCTCTCTCTCTCTCTCTCTCTCTCTCTGTCTCTCTCTCTCTCTCTCTCTCTCTCTCTGGCTCTCACTCTCTCTCACTATATATATATATATGAGAGGAAGCTGAAAAGTTCTTAGGTTGATCAAGATACGCCCTCTTGCGATCTAAAAACCTACTTTGATCACATTAGTTACAAATGTTAACCACAAATATGACTTCATCTTATAAACTTCTCAGTCTAAGAATTTTTCAGCCCACAGCTCTCTCTCTCTCTCTCTATATATATATATATATATATATATATATATATATATATATATTATATATGAAAGTAAATAATGGAAAGGAATCCGAATGTATTTACTAATGATAGATACGTTTTTTATTTAAACTTTCACACCGCTTTCACTTCTTCTTCTTCTTCTTCTTCTTCTTCTTCTTCTTCTTCTTCTTCTTCTTCTTCTTCTTCTTCTTCTTCACCTGTTGTATCTCTTAGTAGTTCCATGAGTTTAACATCATTGCCTATGCCAATCACGAGATAGACTTTCGAAACAAAGAAACGCTGATTGAATGATTGAACGTTTATATGATTTTTTTTTTTTTTGTGTGTACCTTCTTATCCTTCAGTTTTTCTATTTTATTAAACATCCATTGTTCTTCTATCAATACTTGTTTTATCATTTTAAAGTCCTGACGAAGGTTCATTAAAACCGAAACGTTTTTTAAGTCGAATTTCCTTCGTAATAAATTAATTACTTTTGGATTACGTTGTTTTTCAATTTTCTCCATATCTATCTATCTATCTATCTATCTATATGTGTGTATATACACTAGTCAAAAGTAGTTGGCCACTCACAAAAATGTTTATTTCTCATCCTCAAACTGTCATTCTTAATGAAACAAATTAACAACCACTATATTTTTATTTATTATGCTAAATACAAGTCTTCCTCGGTAAATTTGAGCTTAGTATAACCAGATATGCTTAGAAAAATTGATTTGAAAGCACTTTTCTTCTTTAGTACAGAGCATGAACTACAGTGGGTTATACTGTTCGGAGACATTGGGAAACGGGACAAAACAAAAGAGCAAAAGTTGGTCTGGTAGACCAAAAGTAACGACAAGATCAGTGGATAATTCCATCAGTCATCAGTTTACGTGACAAAAGGCTTGCTGCTCCAAACATCACTGTACAAGTGAACCAATATCATAAAAAAGATGTGCTAACATCACCTATGAGGAGAGACTCTGTGAAGCTGACCTATAAGGCAGATTTACTGTCAAGAAACCACTGTTGAGGAAGTAAAACAGTATCAAAAGACTCCAGTGGGACAATAGAGTAATGGAATAAAGTCCTTTGGACTGACAAAGTTCGAAATCATTGGATCAAATAGGAGGGTCTATGTACGACGAAGAGTTAATAAAAGAGCTGCAACCCCCTCTTTTGCACTAAACATAACGCATCAGAGAGGCTCTGTTATGGTGAGGGGGCGCTTTTGTCAATTGCAAAGACGGGAATTTGCACCAGGTGAAGAACAAATTGAATCAGACCGGCTATTACAGCATGAAGCATCAGGCGATCCATCTGAAACGCGGCCTATGACTCAAAGATTTGTACTCATGCAAGATAATGACACATGCCATACCAGTAAATTCTACCAGAGGTACATTAAACATTTAACTGATGTCTTGGGCGGCGCAATCAACAGATTTAAATCCCATTTAACTGGTGTCGGTTGATTTTGGAGGAAAAGTCGGAGCTAAAGAGTCCACAAGTGCGGCTCACTTCTGGCAACTCCTTCAGGAGACCTGGGCAGCTTGTTGCTTTTGTCAGAGAACATATGGCCCAAGGACTTGTGAATGGGGGTACACAATGAGACTTTAATGCACTCGTGTATGAAGTGTGAATGGTTTTCATTTGGTCACGCGTTCATATAGAGGTCACTCCTTTTTTTTTCTCCAAGTGTGTCTACCTTAGTATATTTATTTCTAATTGGTCTTTAATATTTGATATGTTCGAATGTACGTGTTTTCACTCCCAGTTATTTCTTCTCTCTCTCTCTCTGTGTGTGTGTGTGTGTGTGTGTGTGTGTGTGTGTGTGTGTGTGTGTTTTGAGCTTTTTTAGTTATAGTGTAATTTGAAATTTACTGGTGATCCTTTGATGAAAGCAACAAGCTGGAAACATGCACATATGTAAGAACGAAATGAATAAATCTTAAAAATGAAAATCTTTTCGTATACCTATTCATTTATATATATATATATATATATATATATATATATAGTAAAATTAAATATGGAAGATAATCTTTTTATGCCTTTTTTTATTTAGGTTCTGAACACAAAAAATAATTCTGCCGGACCCTTTACATATATATATATATATATATATATATATATATATATATATATATATATATATATATATTGATCGTTGATGTAATCGAAACATATAAAATCATGGAACCACCAAGCAGCCATAATTTCCAGTAAATGCAAAAATGGAGGCTAATATTGCAAAAATCTGCTGCTGAAGAGAGATTTTGAGGTCTGATCAGCTCTGATTGAGTTGCCTTGGGGAGGGATTATGATGTTGAATGACCTAAAATTCCCAAGGATCCCCGGAACATTATATCACTGACGACTCTCACTTGCACATCAAAAAGATGTATTCTGTCATATATATATATATATATATATATGTGTGTGTGTGTGTGTGTGTGTGTATTTATATATAACATTATTAATTCCGTACAACGAACCCTAAATCCTAATGAATGAAAATTCTTCCATTCCAATTCAAATAGGACTGTTTTACTTAAATCTTTGGCAATACATTTACATTCTATATGTTAAAAATCAATTCTGTAAAGACAAACAGCAGTTATAATATATAATTTTCTAGTTTGCATTTTCAATGGATTCCGAGTGTTAAATTCAAAGCATACAGGGTTTTTCTCTGCTGTCGTTTGAGTGATAGGCCCTGTTCATTGTCATCAGTTTCCTTTCTCTGTGTTCAATCGGTCTAAATTCTTTCCTCGTCTCTTTTAAGATGAGTCCAGAGCATAATATCTAGAATACTGCCCAATTATTGATTCCTTTGATGAGATTTTTCTACTGAGTTTTCTTAATTTCTTCCTACTTAATTTTTATTCCCACTCCGTTTGTTTAATGGGGTCTGCTTAGTTATTTGTAGTTTTATTTTTCTCAAAATGTTCTTCTGCTTTCTTAGTCGGTCAGTTTTATTTCTTATATTTTTCCTTTTCTCTTTTTCATAAAAAGCCTGCTACTTTTTAAATATTTCACGGCTTGCGAATTCTGAGTATTCTCGTTGATCTTAACAATTCTATGGCCTGGATGGTCTGTATTCTCCCTCTGATTTCTAAATCGTTCATTTTTTCCAGCCCTTCTGGGGCGTTCCAAGTGCACCAATTACAATTGGTATTACAGTCACGTTCATGTTTCACAGCTTTTCTCGTTTTTTTTTGTTTTTTTTTGCATGGTCCAAGTATTTCTCTATTCATTTGCGTTTTCATTTTCGCTTAGTGGTCCGGCAAAATTCACTAAATAGCATGTTCTTTTTTCTTGTTAACCCCATCTGTGGTTCTCGGGCAGGGATAAGGGGGTCGGTTTGTATCTCTGATCATTATTATTATTATTATTATTATTACAGGTTTTTCACCCAAGCGTTTACTGATGGTCTTTTGCTTGAGTTTGAGTGACAGCAAATCTCCTCAAATCTCCAGGACTCTTCTCAGTATTCTGGCCGATCTTAATAATGCGGTAGTTTCAATGGTTTCGATCCGTCCTCAGATCTCCGAATTCTCAAGTCCTCTTTCGAGGCTTTTGGAGACTGTTCCAAGTGCGCTAATTACTGTTGGTATTATATTTACTTTCATTTTCCACAAATTTCTTACTTCTCTGTGATGGTCCAAATACTTGTTTATCATTTTGCTTTCTCTAATTTTCACTCTCTAGCCCGTTGGACAGTAAAGTCCATTATATACAAAGTTCCCTTGATCATAACTTGGTCTGGTCTTCAGTCCGAGTTTAAGTAATCTCTTTGGATTTCGAAATTCCGGAGAATTCTATGCATCTTATTCTCTAGGGCGGATTCTGGTTTGTGCCTGCACGATTTGGTAGTATGGTCAATTTCAATTTCTTGCACAATTCCAAGTGGATCACCATACCCATTCAGTTGTGACTCTTATTATTATTATTATTATTATGATTATTATTATAAATTACACATGCAGTCATGCGGCAAATAAAAACACTTCAGACGCCATCTCTCCTTTTTAGAAAAAAGAATTTGCCTTTTGCTATTGCCCGATCAGTTCTGAATGCACATATAGATCCCATCGATCTCTTCGATCGACTTTTCAATACGAATCTATTTCGATGACATTTATGGATTCCTTACTGGTTAACAAATTTTGGTTAATGTTGAATATGCAGTGCATTTTACGAAAAGACTTTTCGATTGACATTCAGAGTCAAACATTTCTGGCTCAAAAACTAGAACATCGAATGCTGATTCTCTAAGTCTTTCCTAGTGAATTAAAAAAAATCCAATACCAGTCATTTTCTCTCCATGTTTGGAGTATGCGTTCGCTTCACTTTACATACATATATATATATATATATATATACACAAGTAAGTTGACCGACCGTGACCCGAAGGCTCCCTTTTCAATAGTTTCTACACCAAATTCTGGGGCGCTACTCCTTTCCCTGGATTGCCCCATTTACATTTGATCTGTACCTCATAATGCTGAGTTTTAAGCAAGCAGACATAAGTACCCTTTTTTGAGCCTTTGGTATGATGCGACCCGGGATTGAGTGTGGGTTAGCCAACACTCTAACCATTATACCAAAGGGCCGGTACGAGAGTTATTCAATAAATAAGGGGAATTTATCTGAAAAAAAAAAAAGAAAATAATTTTATTTTTCAGATTTTGTTTTTCCTAAATGTAAATTCTTCATCGTTTAGAAGCGTTTAAAGAAGAAATAATTTTAATCTCGCAAAAATATGTTTTGAGACAACTCAAAATGACGGCAAGTAAAAAAGAATGCTCCAAACTTGAAGAAAAGTCTGTTATCGAGAGTTTAATGGCTGAGAAGTGAAAATCAAGAGGAATTTACGGAAGAACGCATGACGTAACTGTTATCGCTGAAAAGAAATGGACCAGTTTTGAATCGTGTAAGCGGCTGTTTGTGTTTTACTTGGCCGTTAATGTCTTTGAAAAAAACATGAAACTTTCTTTTCTACCGCCCACCACACTAATTTGAGTATAAATAATAGGGCAGACTGGATTCTTTTGCTTGAGTAAAGGAACCGGTCTAGAAGAAAGACTTTAGATTAAAAAAAACAAGAGTTTTCTTTGAAAGGAACTGCTGCGCATTGGGGAATATTTCTTTTGTCATTAGTTCAACTTTATTCCCTACGCAAATTTTCATCACAATTAATACATCATCTGCATAATGAGTCTGGCATTTCATATCTTTGTCTGAACTGTGAGTAACTTGTTTGCTTTGATTAGGTAGTTTTTTTTGTTTTTTTTTATGGCAGATCAAACATTGTAGGTTATTTCATGCTAAATCCTCTTTATACATATATATTAAATATATATATATATATGATTTCCTTTGGTTTTATATGTTAATCCTTTTAGGTTATTTTATGCCAAATACTCTATATACATATATATTAAGTATATATGATTTGTAAGGGAATATTTTGTTGGTAACATTTTAAAAGGGTTCATTTGTTTGTTTGCTTATTTGGTTGGTTGGTTGGTTTGTTGGTTGGTCGGTTGGATTTATGTCATATCAATCATTGTAGATTATTTAACGCCATTATTTTGATACATATGAATCAGTTATATGATTCGTAAATACATTTCGTTGATAACATTTTTAAATGAGCCAAAACTCTTTTCTTTTTTTTTTCTTTTTTTTTTTTGCACTGTTCACTGGTTTAAAATATTTCTATCTAACACGAATAATTCTCCTTACGACAGACAATGAAGTGATTAAGTGCATTACTATTCAACACTAATATTATAACTCTATTCAACATTTCTTATTCGTTTGCACACAGTTGAATTCTTCCAAGTATTACAATGCATCACTAAAAATTCAATTAAACATTAGTCATTTTTTTTACACACAGTTAAAAGTAAAAACAGTTCTATTTCAAATGATTCAGTTTAGCATAAGTCAACTAAGATAAATGGTTCCAAGTACTGCTATGTATCACTAACAATTCAATTAGACATCAATCATTTGCTTACACAAAGTTAAATGGTCAAACAATTCTATTTCTAACAATTTAATGCATCATAAGACAATTCTTTTCCTATAATTTAAATGGTTAAACTTCTATTTGACCCATAGATAGGAACCTATCAGGTGCTACCACTCCGGACCAGAGTGGACTTAGGAGCAATGACAATTAAGGGTACTCCACTTTCCCCAGAATTCCAGGACTAGAGCTTCGCCATCAGATAGTTTAGTGTCATATCCAGGACACCCGTTGAGTGGGGGGGTCTTATCCTTCTTTAGAGATGAAATCGCGTATTCAATAGCTTCAGCCGAATTGGCTGCGTGGGTCACTGGATTTTTTTCCCATCATACAACGTGCAATACCCTAACCTCATCAGCCGCCAACCAGGGTGATAACACAGTTTCGGTAGCTCAAGGCGGTAGTGCCACTCCTGGCCCTACCAAGCAGCTTTTGCCACCAGAGAGGGTATTTAAAAGAAATATATATCTACATATACACCAGATCAACTAAAAGCAGATATTACGTTGGACGTTCGTTCATCTCCATTTTGGTGCAGTTTGTGATTTTAAAATGCGTTTACTCACGGCCGTTGATGTCATAGCAACCGTAATCACACGAGAAAGGTGGTTCCGCGTGTATATCATTCCTGTTGAAATCCTTTCTATATCTGTTATCTATTCGGTTCGTTTTCTTTCATTTATGCGTTACTGCCCAAAAGCACTCGAGACAAACGTCATATATAATTCTGCTGAAAGATGTTATTTGTTGATCAATGGGCCCTCAAGATGGGTGGTGAGTAAAAAGAAAGCTCCTGGTCTAAGTTTGGGTCAACCGGGTTTCGCTCCCAGCTACGGGAAGTTAGTATGTCTAGCCACACTGATGAGTTCTGATAGAACGAAACAGAGCTGTCTGTGGATGACTCTATATATATATATATATACTCAGGTGATCACTTGAGAACCAGCAACGTGAAACTCTAGTTTGTGGGGTTTTATACTTTTTTCTCTATTTTTATTTAACAGTTGAAAATAATGATATTACTCCACTTATCTATGCATTGTGTACTGTAATGATTTTAATGATTAAAAGTACGATTGGAGGTGAATTTTGATTTTATATATATATATATATATATATAATCTATTTGATAAAATAAAACGGGAATTATTCTAAGCTGAACTCGTGTATATACAATAGAATGGCTACACCACATGGTCTTTAAAAACACCTGGAGAAAAAAAAATAGATGGTAACTACACAGTGATGTTTCTGGACGTTTTGAACATATTCTAGCAGTAGTGTATCACTAATAATTCAATTATACAGCAATCATTTATTTACATACAGTTAAATGGTCAAACAATTCTATTTCTAACAATTTAGTCTGTCATAAGACATTTCTTTGCTTACAATTTAAATGGCTAAACCTCTATTTGACCCATAGATAGGACTCTATGCTAGTAAAATGAACACAACATGCTGGGTACTGCTAGAAAAGCGGGAACAAACTCAAAGTGACATTCTCCTCATATAAACACAGCAGTTTTAGGTAACCAGCAAAGAACTATATTCCTCCGCTGTGTGTGGACACTGGATGCAGTCTAGACAACCGGCGAAAAACAATGGATCATAGAGGAGGATAGCATGATAGAGACTCAAGGGGAATTGATTATGAATGGAAACAATCGTCCGCTTTCCTGTAACTACAGAAATAAATATGATTACCTTGTAGATGGCAGGTATCTAATAAAAATATTTTTTACTGAGCCCCTGAGCCTCTGTTGAAGTATAAGAGAGACCATTAAGGTAGATCTTGCAGCTACTGAAGAACTTGGGAAGAAACGTTTTTACAGTCATGAAATATGTTTCAAATGGTGTTGTGTTAATGGTACAACTGACCATGTATGTAAGGGGAACTAAAAGATAAAACACCCAATCACCTCTAGTCAAGTGGGAATTGATTAAGACGGAGCTCACATGTGGAGCTGACTCAAGATGTTGTACATTGTGCTTGGAGGAAGAACGACACATTAGAATTTCCCCGAACCGAAATCGTCAATTAACAAAAAAGAAAAAAATTAAAGAATACATTTTTTAAAATAAGTACTTGTATTGCCTCCCAGCACCAGATTGAAAAGAGAGAAAACAAGAAAAAGGAAGGAGAATGAAAATGAGAAGAAGAAGAAGAAGAAGAAGAAGAAGAAGAAGAAGAAGAAGAAGAAGAAGAAGAAGAAGAAGAAGAAGAAGAAGAAGAATGACATATAGGAATATTTATTTATTTATCTATTTTTTATTCGTTTTGAATGATGTATGGAAATGTATTTTTAGAATGAAAAATATTAAGTGGTAAATTTTTTGAATGATGCATGAGAATTTCATTTATCTATTTATTTATTTATTTATTTATTAGATGCATGAGATATCATCTATTTATTTACTTATCTATTTATTCATTTCAAACGAAAGGGATTCTTTTTTGATAAGTTATAAAAAGGACATTGTCATTATGATTTTTTTAAAAGAATAGTAGGGGATACTTTCTTTCTGGTTGTTGTAATGGACTTGAATTGAATAAATGACGGGCTAAGAGTAAATAGAGTGAGTTCGAGACAGAAAAGATTTTGGGCTCCCTGAGGATTGCCAAAACAGAGAACTGAGAGTTGCGATTAAAATATTTTTTTCGATATTTAATTTGTATTTGCGAATGCGTGTATGCATGTGTGCTTATAGAGATCAATCTTCGTCGGTAACGCATTTTCCATCAATCTCTCCCAGATTTTTATTATCTGTCGGTCTGTTTGTCTATCTGTGTCTTTCTTTATATATATATATATATATATATATATATATATATATATATATATATATATAACTTTTCTTTCTTAGTCTGGTTTTTCAATCTGAAACTAAGCATCAAGCTGTTGTCCTCAGCAAGAAAATAACTGACTTTGTGTCACATCCATCTCATCGTGAAGGAATTAGTTAAACACATACACATGCACAAATATATATATATATATATATATTTATACACATATATATATATATATATATATGTGTGTGTGTGTGTGTGTGTGTGTGTGTGTGTGTGTGTGTGTGTGTGTGAGTACTAAGGAAAGGTATGAATCTGACAATCCTCCCTCTACATATTGGTAAAACATTAAGACAGGCTGGAATTTTTAGATCTGGTATGGCAACCTGTCTAGGAGAAAGAAAACTTCCAATTCAAACCTGTTAAACTCCCTATAAATATTGTGTTATATTTTATTCGTGTGTTTGGGGGGTAAATAAACACATTCATATATATATATATGTATGTGTGTATATATATATATATATATATATATATATACACACGTATATATATATATATATATATATATATATATATATATATATATATATTTATATATAGGCAAAACGCTGTCTATGAACATAAAGTATCAAGATCATAATCAAGTCTGAATAACAACTGGACTTCAACCGAAGTGAAAATATTCGAAGTTTTATCGAATCGAAATTAACAGATAGAGACTTTTAATATATTTTATGGAAGGCCGTCCAAGAACAACATGAATGTGTATCTATTGATTTCTTTTCAGAAACTCTGAGCCAGAGACATCAAGATTTAACAAGGGAATGTTGCTAAAATTGGTCATATTAAATATTAACCTACTACTTTTTATGTTTATCCTTTATGTGCATCCATAATATTGGCGAAAGATTAATTTCCCAACAAAATAATATCTGTCTGGTCCAAAGTTTAAACACACACACACACACACACACACACACACACATACACACCTACACACACACACCTACCTTCTATATGATTATAACCTGTTTCCAGAGAATATAGTTGATTTCAAATGATCTTTTCATAATGTCCCGTCGTAATTTTATATACATTTTAGCCTTGAGCACAATTTTTACGTAAAAAATGTACTCATTTGAAGTTCTTATATATATATATATATATATATATATATATATATATATATATATATATATATATGTTGAATATAAATATTTTAAATATTTGAATATGCTTTTATTTTCTAATGTTGTATTTTTTATATTTTTCAGGTAAGTCGAAGTCTCCAATTTATACTTGTTACTCAGGTAAGAATTTGTTTACGGAATATAACTCTCCATCTAATCACACACACACACACACACACACACACACACATATACATATATATATATATATATATATATATATATATGTATATATATATATATATAAATCTAATATATACATACATACATATATATATATATATATATATATATATATATATTAGATTTATATATTTAATGCTATGCACTTACTTCGCCAAAAATCCAAAAAGTGATTTAGAGACAACGAACACTGTTATATATATATATATATATATATATATATATATATATATATATATATAAGGGACATTCAAGAAATTAGGAAATTCGGGGGAAAAAGCAAAATTATTTATTTCATTGAATTTTTTTACGTAAATTTAAACTCTACATTATTTGAAATTGGTTTATAGTGAAAATGATTCTAATCTTGCAAATGTATTTATTTGGAGGCTGTTCAAAATGGTGGCTAATCAGAGTCCTCAGGGCTTTAACAGATGTCAGTCATCTAGTTTATTGAGGGCTAAGAAGTGTAAACCATATGAAATCTATAGGAGAATTTGTGATGCGTACAGAGAATCATGTTTAAATTTTTAAAAAATGTTTTATGAATAACAAAGTTTGTTTGGTCCCTACAAGACCAAGAAAAAAAGATAGGTTGACATGTCGTTAAATAAAGATTAAAAGACGAAAATTAATAATAAATGTAATTCATATTTAATCGTTTTTCGATCATTGATATTTTAATTCGAGATTTTAATGCAAAATCTACAAATTAGATAATCGTGGTTGTATATAGCCACTCTAAAGAGCAAGGATAAAATCCATTGGCCTATTTCTGAAATGTTTCTCAGATGCCGACGAATACCAATCAATGCACCCAATGCATTGATGCATATGAGGGCCTCCAAGTAAATATTTGACCTTCAAGATTCCTTTTAGTCGCGTTCAACTCGTTGGTATGGTTAAATTTCATTACAGAATTCCCAATAGATCACCTTGCCCATCCAGCCGTGTCTTTTCAGATACTCTTTTTGGGCTAATTTGCGGTATTCGCTTATTATGTAATTGATTCTTTCGGTTCTATCATCACATAATCACCATTTGATATTTTCTTGCGTCTTATCTATTTTTGCTTTAATATTGTTGGTCCTTACGGCGTGGTTTTGAGCTGCTATTTGAAGAGAATCAGTTTCTTTCTTAAGCTTTCCTTTTCTTAACCATGTTCAAGTCTTCTCATATGAGATTTGCTTTCTTTGTCACTTGAACTGTCCGTACAGTTGTTTTTCTTCCGATTTCTGTTTCCTACTTATAATTTCTCTATTGATACTTGTGTTGTTTGTGTTATTTCTACTCGCTTTAATCA
This sequence comes from Sepioteuthis lessoniana, assembly GCA_963585895.1. NCBI lineage: Eukaryota > Metazoa > Mollusca > Cephalopoda > Myopsida > Loliginidae > Sepioteuthis > Sepioteuthis lessoniana. The sequence continues at coordinate 106,477,239 of OY757912.1, forward strand.
CTCTGTCTTCGTTCTTTTGTATCTAGTCTTCGAGATGTCTTATCGATATATCGATGTTATCTTCAATGCTGACGACTCCTCTTACTTCTTTTCTTGACCCATGGTCTGTTGTCATCCTTTCTCGGGTGTAAGGCCTTATGCATCGTCATTATTTTTCTTGTTTTCTGGTCCATTTGTTTAAGTTCTTCCTCGTCCATTTCAAGAATGTTCCCAAGTATCTTACTAAGGGATCAGCCCAACCGTTTTGAAACATATTGAAGGTTGGCTGAAGTTCTAGTGCTAGACTGAATCAATTTTATTTTATAAAGAGCCAGATGTGAATCCTTTTTATATGAATATTGATAATTGGTGTCGTTGTTAATATATATAACGACCTAAGCTATCAAGCATGCATGTATATAAAAGCCACCACTATAGGATTTAATACAGGTTGGTTGGTTAGTAGGGTTATATGGTATATCAATCTTTGTAGGCAATTTAATTCCAAATCTTCTTTATGCATATATCTTGAATTTATATGATGTGCAAACAAATAGTTTTAAAATGAACCAGAGCTCATTTGTTTGTCCTGTTACTAATTTGTTTGCACAGTGATAAATGATTCCAATATTGCTATGTAGCACTAACAATTCAAGTTAAGATCAGTCGTGTTTTGCACACAGATAAATGATTCCAATATTGCTATGGAGTACTAATAATTCAAGTAAGGATCAGTCGTTTTTTGCACACTTATCATCATCATCATCATGTCGCGCTGGTAGCACGGATATCCCTGACCCTCTCTCGCCACTCCTCCCTATCGTTCATCACCCTAGGTAGGTCTTCAGGACAACACCCCGTATCCTCACATAGCTGCTGAATGTATGTTCGTGATGGTCGTCCTGCATTTGCACGGTCATGTGTGGGGGTCCATAAGAGTTATGAGTTCGTCCCTGCTTCTCCAGCAGTGTCCTGCATGTCTAGTTCGTCTAACTTGAATAGATTTCGTGATAGGGGGCAGGTGGCCGTACAGTTGGTGTCTTGTGGGGTGTTGCCGCCAGGACTTGTTCAAGATTGCACGCAGCATTCTTGTGTAATTGCCGTCTAGCTTCTTCTCCAGCCGTTTTGTTAGCGTCCATGTAGTGCAGCCATACAGCAGTATCGATGTGACCGCTGCCTGGAAGAAACTGCGTTTCATTTTATCGGTTAGGTCTGATTTCCATATAATCGATAGCCTATTGATAGCTGTCCATGCTTTCGTTAACCTCGTTTCGATGTCCTTTTCGGTTGATTCGACGCTGCTTCCTAGGTACGTGAATTTGTCTACTAGTTTAAGAGGGGTTCCTTCTAGAGTGGAGATGTCCCCCGTTTGGTTATAGCACATATATTCCGTTTTGTGTGCATTAACATAGAGGTCTATGCCTGCGGCTGCTCGTTCCAAACTATGTAATTGTTTTTGCGGGGTACCTTCTGCTTCTTTTCTTCGTCAGCTCGAAGCCATTCTCTCTGATTTTGTCAATCGATGTTCTAAGTACGTAGTCTAGACAAATGATAAAGAGGTACGGGGCCAGCGTGTCCCCTTGTAGTACTCCTGCTACAATGTCGAATTATTCTGTGTCTCCATCTGGTAATCGTACTTTTACTTTGGTGTTTCTATAGAGAATCGTTATTGCCGCTACGGTTTCTTTAGGTATGCCGTACGCTAGTAGGATTTGTTCCATCTTTCCTCTGAATGGAATCGAAAGCCTTGGTAAAGTCAACAAATATTAATGTCGCTTGTAGGTTTTTTGCCCGTACATCTTCAAGGAT
>OY757912.1:106481526-106516526 GCA_963585895.1 Sepioteuthis lessoniana
TCTCTTAATATGCCTGTTTAACTTCAACCTTCAAATTTTTTTATTATCTCTATCTCTCTATGCCAACGTTTAATTACTTTTCTGGTATATATCTTCCCTTTCTCTCTCTCTCTCTCTCTCTCTCTCTCTCTCTCTCACTCTCTCTCTCTATCTCTCTCTCTTTCTCTCTCTCTCTCTCTCTCTCAGACGCACATACATACACGCACTCACACGTGTTATCTGTCTATCTATTTATATTTCTCTCCCTTCCGCTAATCGCAACCCACTCTTTTGAAATTATTCTTTACATCTCAGAGAAAGGAAACTCGTCTTAAAAAGAAGATGGTTTCTTCCTGTTTTCAGGATTTACTTAAAATGTCGTTACTGTCTCAGCTTGATATTCCTTAATTACTCACAGAGAGCGGCACGCTCATTTAGCAAAGATAACAGCTTTCTATTATCCAGCGATTGAAGATTCGTATGTCATCTGGGATTCAAATATCTCGCAGAGGATTTGGAATTAAATTTTTACAAACATCGGATGAGATTAGATTGCAACTACCCAAAAGATTTCACCTGATCTCTTCATAGACCCAACCCATCCATCTAATCCACCACCCCCAGGCAATAACAACTCAAAAAAAAAAATCGAACAAATTTTCCAAATGTAGGTCATCAGCCTTATATTTCTACTCAATTATAGACTGGATATACAGTCCATTGGAAAATTAAGATGGAATGAAAGGTCGGAGGAGGAACAAGGAAATTGATTTTTTTTTTATTTATTTATACATTTATTTTTTTTTCATTTATTTATTTATTTTTATATTTCAGATAGAAAAACTAGAAATAAAGGGGGAGGTGTTTTAAGAGAGAAGGGGAGGTTAAAAAGGAAAACTGTATCGATCTTTACCAATAGTGTGCGTTCGGTTAAGTATTACGCCCACCTGACGTTCAGCCAAAGCCATGGTATAGCGAAGAAAGAATCGTTGGGGGAGTGGTACGGATTTATGCAGTGTGTCAAAGACGTCATATTGATTCCAGATAATTCCAAATACCTTTGGAAACATTACTTTTTGTCAGAGATCATAGAAATCCATTGGCGTGCATACGCTGCAACACACACACACACACACACATATCTATATATAGTGTTTATGTAGGATACAACCCTGAGTATAACAAATTAGAAAATACGAGCACGGAAATTTCATGCTGAACTATTAATCACGTGGTAATACGATAGACAGCAACAGCAATATTTGTATTGTGCGCAAACACCATTTGAGCATCCGTTTCTTGTTTTGTCCATTGATTTGTTGGTTTGTGCTGTTAATTGTTTTACTTTTGCACTAAGTAATCCCTTGTTTGATTATTCAATATCGAAATCAGTCTTTTTTTCAAGGCACCCAGCTTATGGCTTCAAGTATTTATTTATAACCATGTCTAATAAAGTTGTCTCCCTTTAGTCGAGGGCAACCCGAAAGCTCTTTTCTCAATAGCTACTACGCCGAGGTGTAGGGGAGGGCGCTACCCCTTTCTCTGGATTGTCCCACTTTACTCTTGATCCATACCGTATAATGCTGAGTGTTAAGCAAGGCTGCACCAAGTACCATTTTTTGAGTCTTTGGTATGACTCGACCTGGGATTGAACCCTGGTCTCCCAGACCTTTGGCGAACACTCTACTCATTAAGCCAATGGCCCGGTCATAACATTAAGTAAGTACTCTAAATACTAATAATTTTCACACGGTTAAATCTTTTAAAGTATTCTTATCTAATTCAAATAATTTGCACATTGTTATATTGTTTAATACACACACACACACACACACACACACACACACACACACATATATATATATATATATATATATATATATATATATAAAACAAGGAAATTCGACGACATACTGCAGCACCGTATATGATCAGAACACAATCGACAGGCGGACAAAAGACTGTATCCTCCCTTTCCCTAAAAAAGGTGACCTCGTAATTGCCAAGAATTACCTTACTTCCAAAGCGGCTAAGATGTATAATGGTTTGCTATTCAACCACATCAAACCAGCTTTTGATTAAGTTCTTTGGAAGAATCAAAATGGTTTTCGGAGAAATCGATCCAAAACATCACAAATTCTGACAATCCGACAAATTCTAGGAGGGGTTTGTGCAAAAGGAGTTTGAGATGACATTCTTATTTTTAGATTTCTCCAAGGCAATATGACTCCATACACAGAGGAAAGATTGAGGAAATACTTCTAGCCAATGGTCTCTCTAAAGAAACTGTCGGGACCATAATGATGCTCTATAAAAACACAATGTAAAAATTAAGCACATCAGTTGGAGACACAGACTTCTTTGACATTGTCGCAGGTGTTCTACAAGGTGATATTTGAGCCCCATACCTGCTCATAATTTGCCTAGACTACGTGCTTCGAACGTCGATAGATTTAATGAAAAAAAAGTGCTTTACACTGAAAAAGCAAGAAGCAGACACTACCCCGCACAAACTATTACGGACGCGGACTACGCTGATGATATAGCGCTGCTGGCAAATACACAAACTAAAGCCGAATCCCTGCTGCAAAAACTGGAGAAGGCAGCAGGTGATATAAGCCTCCAAGTGCTTCAGTCAAAATCAAACAAGATATCTCCGCCTTAACAGGTAGCTCCTTGAAACTTGTGGACGAATTCACCTACCGAGGAAGTTGCGTCTCATCTACTGAAAATAACATCAATACGCGATTAGCGGAGGCGTGGTTAGCAATCGATAGCTTATCGGTCATATGGAAATAACACCTATCCGATAAAATAAAACGCAATGTTTCCAAGCAGCAATCGTGTCCATACAACTATATGGATGCACCACATAGACGCTGACTAAGCGCATGAAAAAAAAAAGAAGCCTAACGGCAACTGCACAAGACTACTACGAGCCATATTGAACAAATGCTTGAAGCAACATCCCACAAAACAGCAGTTGTTCGGTCACCTACCTCACATCTCAAAAACTATTCAAATCAGACGAACAAGACATGCAGGACACTGCTGGAGAAGTAAGGGCGAGCTTGTAAGGGACGTTCTTCAGTGGACTTCTTCACACGGACGAACTGGTGTTGGACGTCTGGCTAGAACCTCTCAACAACAGCTCTACGAGAGAATGCGATGGACGATACAGACGTAGAATCATAGAAATCCTTGCTTGCAGCATGACATATATATGCCCATTGGTATAATGGTTTGAGTGTTAACCAATGGTCCGGGAGACTTGGGTTCAATCCCAGGTCAAGTCAAACTAAAGACTCAAAAAATGGTTCTTGATGCCTCCTTGCTTAACACTCAGCTTTATAAGGTACGGATCAAAGGAGAGTGGAGAAAGAAGTAGCACTTCCTCCTACAACTCAGTGTTGTAGCGATTGAAAAGGGAGCCTTCTGGTCGCACTTGATTACGGTAAGCCAACTTATATACATATATATATATATATATATATACAAAATTTCAAGAAAAAAAAATTAGGATTATAAATTTATTTCCATCCTGTTAAGAGCATTGATATGTAGCAAAAACTCCCAAAAATTTTAACCGGACTTCTTCAGATCTAACATGAAAATAAATTAAAATAATATTTGCTCTGTGACATTATTTATATTGAGCTCTTTATCAGAAATATTTAAATATTCAAATTTTGAATAATTTAATTGTCCTGACGGAATTGTCCCCTACTCCGGCTTTAATGGATTGAAGAATACTAAAACTAGAATATAGATGAGAAGAAATTCGATGAAAAATTATTATTATTATTAGTCACGTAATAATACTGTACTCAGATACTGCAATATTAAGTAATCTGAATAGTTACATTATGCACTAGCATCATTTGTGCATCCATTTCTAAGTGTTTTGGTTACTTAGTTGGTTTGTTCAAAATCATTCGATCATTTAATACCAAAGTCTGTCTTTCTTACAAACAATTGTATGCCATCAAGAAACTAATCATAATTATTTGGAAATATTTATAGCTTCAAGTAAAAATTCTTAACTCAAATAACTTGCATATATCAATGTATTTTCAAGTATTCCTATTTCATACATATAATTTTTACGTAACTATATTGTTTCAAGTATTCCTATGTAATACTAATTTTCGAACAAAAATTCTTCTCTCGTGCAAACAGCCCCGTACTTGGGTCCCCGTGTCATATTCAAAAAACACAAGGCAATCTTTTTTTGTTTCAGTATAATGTCCTTAATGGTGTCCGCAAACGTATAATTCGCTCAAACAAAAAATCACTCCTAAAATCTTTTACTGTTTAGGTTGGCGTTTTAAATAGGATAGACAGACAAGCAAGAAAATGAGGAAATTAAATCCGACAGTATGAAGAAAAGTGGGAAAAAAAATTAATGTTCTTAAAAATACTTTTTTGTGAATTTAAAGTCCTGAGGAAGGTTATTATAACCGAAACGTTCAACATCGACTTTTATAATGAATTCTTCAGATTTTGGATTATTTTGTTTTATCAACTTTTCTTCATTGATAGATAGATAGATAGATAGATAGACTGGTAATGGTTATCAAGAAAAGTAGGAAGATTTGCGAGAGAAACGTGTAAAAATCGATGGACTACCGATATTTTCCCATTGAAGGTTTTATTACTGAATTAACTTTTGGATACCTGACTAAAATTGGACTGTTACCAGCAAAAAAAAAAAAAAAAAAAAAAAAACGAAACAAAAAAAAAAAAACAAGGGAAATATAAGAGGCTCCGAGATCAAATAGAAGCTGTATCAGCATAGGCTTTGGTATTTTTATATTGTGACATGAAACCAACAGAACCTATTGGTATTTTAGGTGCTATTTGTTAGTTTTAATGATGTGTCATACCCGAAACTATGCCTGATTTCCGAGTCATCACCGTAAAAAGCCTCCTTTCATAGAAATGATTGTGTTGTCTCTGTGGTAGCAGTTGTACGAAGTAAATATATATAATTAAATTAAAGCTACAATATCAGTCGTTTGGTAAAAAACGCCGCTTCAAAATGGATATTGTGTCCCTTTCTAGTCGTGTAGTTTGGATTTGTTGGGTTTTATGGCATATCAACAGTTGTAGATTATTCACTGCCAAATCCTCTTATATATATATATATATATATATATATATATATATATATATAAGCATATTTTGTAGAAATGATCCTTAAAGAAGAGAGATCTTTTTTTTATACACAGTTAAATGGTTAGGGTTAGTATTCAAGTATTGTTATACAACAGTCACAATTTGACATCAGTCATTTGTTTGAAAACTTAGTTTGTTCTATTTGACTCATAAATAGGACCTTATCTGATGCTACCACTGCTGGCTCGAGTGGACCGAGATCAATGGCAACGAAGGGTACTCCACATTCCTCAAAGCCATAAGGCTGGAGTCTCACCAACAATTTGCTTAATGCCATAATCTTGTCACTCGTTATGGGGAGGTCATAAGCCTTTGCAGAGGTGCAGTTGGTGTATTCAACAGCCTCAGCTGACAGGGCTATATACATGTGGATGAGCTTATATATATATATATATATATATATATATATATATATATATATATATATATATATATATATATATATCGAGAGAGAGAGAGATAGAGAGAGAAAGTGGAGGAAAGCGAATTATCAAGAACACTAAAAGGTTCTTCATTCTTCGTTTCTTTGAACATGTCCAGATCAATTTTAATTTATTTTCCGGCCTTATGCAGTTTTTTTTTCACTTGTTGATAGAAGAGGATCATTTGTTTAGAGTGACAACAGATCATAAAGTGTTTCTTATTTGTTCATTTCTTCTCAATTCAATATTCAAGCAAATTCAATATATCACAACCGTACATAAGTTGGTCTCTTGAGACGCTTGCTTTGGTAAGCGTACCTGTTTTCTCATAACGGATTTGTGTACAGTACTTGCAGAATGCTTCGTACACCTAAGTACAGTCAGTCCAGTCAGTTTGAGCTGTAGAATGCACCAACTGTATCTCTGCAGAAGTACAAGACCTCACCCAATAAGTGTTCTGGAAAGGGCGCTAAGCGATCTAATAGTAAGGCTCCAGTAATTCTGGAGTGTTGGGGAATGCAGAAAAACCCTTCACTGCCATTGCTTCCAGGTCCACTCAGGCCCGGACTGATAGCACCTGGTAGGATCCTATCAATGAGTCAAATAAAATGTTTGACATTTAAACTGAGTGCAAACAAATGACTTGTACTAAATTGAATTGTTTAAAATAAAACTGTTCGGTCATTTAACTGTGTAAACAAATGAGTGATGTTTAATTGAATTGTTACAGATACATAGCAATAGTTGGAACCATTTAACTGGGTGCAAAAGTATGAACTTAGGCTCCTTTAAAAACGTTATTACATGTAATATATATGCATAAAGATGATTTGGCATTAAGTAACCTACAATGGTTGATATGCCATAAGATCAAACCAAATTTAAGAACAGAATTGTTCCCATAATCTCTTTTAAGAATTTCGATTAGTTCGGTGTTAGAATTGCTGAGTGTTTGGTTTTGAGCAGATCAGATTGTTTTTTGTTTTTTTCAGGGGTTTTTTTTGTGTTTTTTTGTTTGTTTTTTTTTCTTTGGTTTTTTTTTGGGGGGGGTATTCTAATCCTTTTGTGTCTTTGTTTAGATTTTTTAATATCAATTATATTGTTTCAGTCTAATTATAATGATTTTGTAAACAATAATTACTTCCATTAATTATTTTTAGTACCGTTAATTCATTGACATTTATTTGGTTTTAAGTATTCCTATCTGAATATCAGTAATTTTCAAAAAAATCTACTTGGCCTATAAATATGAACCTAACAGGTACTATAAAACATACACACACACACACACACATATATATATATATATATATATATATATATATAGAGAGAGAGAGAGAGAAAGAGAAAGAACGAGAAAGAGAGAGAGAGAGTGTGTGTGTGTGTGTGTGTGTGTGATATTTTTAGTAAGCTAATAATTTGAGCAGCTTTCGTTCAAATGATTTCAAATTTCAAAAATCGAGAAGAGAACAAGTTGCTTTATCCCGATTGCGCATTGCTCACACGTGAACAGCAGTGTTTGATTTTTTCCAACTCCCTGCACTGTTAAAAACGTTCATATATATATATATATATATATATATATATATATATATATGTGTGTGTGTGTGTGTGTGTGTGTGTGTGATAATTTAGAATAAGGAATTTACCAGAACCCAAGAAGATAACTCTTTTTTGTTTTCTTTTCGCAGAGTACTGCAAAAAAATGCAAATATCTTCAAACATGTCGAGATTTATTTAAATCTTTTTCGACGTCGTGCAGTTGATTTTCGCTTGTTAATACAAGTAGGCAATTTTTTAAAGCAACGTCATATCACAAAGGTCACTTATTACATCACAGCTTGTCAGAATCCGATACAGTTTGTTGTTGTTTCGACTTGATCAAAATATCGAAAATCAATTCGCTGCTCAAAAGATCTTTCTCGATTTTGTTTTCCTCTTTTGTTTTCTTACCTGTATTTTACTTTGACGTCTTTTCTTTTGCAATCTATATGAATCCAAATTGAATAAAGGCGAAACGTAGAAAAGAAATCACCGACAACAATAGAATAAAGTTGGATCTTTTCCATGTACCATCTTTAATTCGAAAGCTGCTACCGAGAAATAGTAAGTCATAAAGCGTGTAATAGTGAACTCGTCTGCGTTGAAATAAGTAGAAGTTGCGGGCCTCAGAAAGCTTGCATCAAATAATTCTACAGTTGATTTTTAACTTGAGAAAATTAACACTTTTTCTTTCAAAGTCTGGCGTTTTCATTGTATGCACATGCGCGTGTACAGGCCAAAACATGACTTCCGGTGTTTATTTTGGAGGGGTGGATTCTGTTCAAGCCGAGCAACATTTTTTAACTTAATAGGAAAAGATCGATACACGAAAATCGAATCACAAATAATTTTTTTTTAAATTGTGTTTGGAAATGTCAAAGATTTTCAATTATAAATACTTTTATTCTATTTTATTTATTTATTTATTTATTGTCAATCCAATCTTCTAGAAAATTCAATAAATCACAAATGTCGATAAGTTAAACGCTGTAGTCATGTGAATTGGTAACCGTGCCTATTTTCTTATACAGGTGCGTGTTGAATTATTGTTCCATGCTTCATACACTAAAGCACAGGATTATTTATAGCAAATAGCAAGAGGCATTAGTCTCTACACGAACTCAAAGGAAACAAAATTCATGAGTTTTAATCAAGGTAGTTCCATCTCATTCAATAAAAAAAAACCTCTGAAATTAGTAGACTAGTTCAAATACCTCGGTAGCAATATTATATCTAAAGAAAGGAATGTCAACATACGAGGGGTGGGTGTCCTCGTCGTGTAATGGTCAAAGCGATAGACTGCGGAATCGTAGTAAGAGAGTTCGTACTCCAGTCGAGTTATTACGTTCACTTTCGGGCAAATACCCAAGGGGAAGGTATGAAACCTCCCTATCCTCCTGGCTATGGGTTAAATAATACCACGACTGTTCTTCTAGGAGAATGGTTTTGCTATTAAATAACCTATATGTCATTAAACAAAGAACCCAAACAAAACAAAACCAATCAAAGTACGCCTAAGTAAAGCAAGATAAGCAAGTGACAAGTTGACGATTGCATGGAAACCTAATCTCCCTGATAAAATAAAACAGGAATTCTTGCAAGCTTTAGCCATGTTAGTACTATTGTATGAGAGCACCACTTGGACTTTAGCAAATCACTAAGAGAAAAAAGCTAGATGAGAACAGCTCGACAATGGTGCGTACAGTTTTAAACAAATCCTGGAAGAGCAGCTGTACGGTCACTTTGTTGTATAACCGTAATACATATACAAATATAAAGCGGAAATATAATCAAACATAATGACGAACTTCAATGAACGAACGAACACACTTCTTTATAAAAATATAATCTCTCACACTTTATTCTCGAAAGGGTTGATGCTGGTTGTGTGTGAGAGATCAACTGGAGACGGGGACAGACTGCTATTTTGACCCAGCAGTACTTATTTCTCATCTTGGCTAGGTTGCTCAACTGTGCGTCACTGATGGCCCAAAGCCCTCTGTCTGCAGCTGGCTCTCAATTCGGCATCTTTTCTCCAACTGACTCAAGCTGTCTGTGCCCTGGTTATATTATTGTTTAACGTCCACCTACTTCCGCTGTTCTTCCGCTTATTTACACAGGTGCCTCTCTTGATTGACGGCTTGGTCGAGGGTCAATATGTTACAACTTTACCTGCCATCTAACAAACCACGACAATAAGATTAGAAAGACATGATAGACTGTGCCGGAAAAGTAAGGCCGAAGTCATAAACGACTTTTTCCTATGGATATTAATATATGGACATACTAGTGTTGGCCAAATAGGAATATGACCGATAACCTTATAAGTAACCCAGTCGGCTGGGAGAAGGCTGTAAAATACACCAACTACAACTCTGCAAAGAAACCTAGAGGCAACAAAATTATTTGTCGACTTCTCCAATGCCTTTGACTCCATACACAGAGAGAAGATGGAGCAAATACTACTCGCCTACGGCCTACCCAAAGAAACCGTCGCAGCCATAATGATGCTATATAAAAACACGAAAGTAAAATTCCGCTCCCCTGATGGAAACAGACTACTTCGACATTGTTGCAGGTGTGCTGCAAGGAGACACATTACCCCAATACCTCTTTATCATGTGTCTAAAGTACGTGCTTAGAATGTCTATTGATAAAATGAAAGACACCGGTTTCAAACTGACAAAGGAAAGGAGAAGAAGCATAAAATACACCAATTGAACATCTAAAGATTTGTACGACCGGTCACCCAACGAGTTCTTATAGAATGTATCTAATGCAGAGAGTAATATGGAGTACCGCTTCATTGCGATTACTCCCTGTGTAGCGAAATTGAACGGCTCGTGGGATATTAAAAGAATAAATAGATAAATGAATAAATAAAGCAGACGGTCGTCGCCGATTAATAAGGTAGAGACAGTCGTTATTATAAATTACTATGGAGGACTAGAGGACCGAGGATCCTTTTATGCAAGTGCAAGGGGAAACGGATATGGTTTCTGCTCCGACACGACAAGCGGAAGTGAGTGGACAAAGAGTGTCCCTTTGGAGAGTCGACAGCGAGACGTGAGAAGGTTAAGACTTCAGAAGGAAACGAGCCGCGTGGATGTAAGAATTTTTGAGTTGATTCGTTCAAGTCTTCTTGTAAGTCATCTGACATCTGGATGTAATTAATTACAAAAAGGTTCAGTATTTTTTAAAAGTATTTTCGGTGTCTTTTTAATTCATTCCATCTCACAGTCAACCAAATCATACGAATACTTGAAAGGATCGCCTATAAAAGAGGCAGAAACGAAGTGTCAGCCCTATTTAATCGAACATGTTTAAAAGGGAAAAATCTGCTTATATATATATATATATATATATATATATATATATATATAACAAGATTTGGCATTAAATAACCCATATGAATCGGTATGCCAAAGGAATAGCTGTATGAGTATTTTAATATTCAATTTTATACATATTTATTTCATACAGATATTTTCCTATTCAGAAGTGTGTCCACATTTTTTGAGACAGACTCTCTATATATACACGTTGTGTAAGGGGTTCATTCAATAAATAAGGGAAATTTTAGTTAAAAAACCAAAATACATTTTTATACTAAAGAGAAAGTCACATATATAACATATATATAGTATATATATATAACATATGTATATATATATATATACATATATATAACATTTATTTTTTCAGAATTTCTTCACATAAATACCAACTCTGTATTATTTGATATTACTTTATAGAAAAAATATTCTAATCTCAGAAAAAATGTTTGTGTTGAGGCTATTCAAAATGGCGGTAAATATAACAGAGGTCTACAGCATTTTAGCCAAAAAAATGTTTATAAAAGAGGCAAAATATGGGTTAACCACAACAAGCCTGATTCCAAAAGACAGTCCATGCAGGGGAAGCACACTCTGACTCGCCACAAAAGAAAGGTTTCCGGGCGCAGCAGTCATTAAAAATATGCTGGCTGTCACCTGGGACACAAAAAAGGCCCAACATTGCTGATTTCCTTGAAAAAGGTAGAACTGTAAACAATAGTTCCTATTGCCAAATGCTTTGTCAAAACTCACCTTCTTTACTAAATTAATAAATAAATATATATATATATATGTGTGTGTGTGTGTGTGTGTGTAACTTTTTTATTACATTTCCTTTTCGCCGCCATTTTCTCCATGCTTGATTTTTTTAAATTAAATCCTCTTTTCTTCGAATACGTTTTTAGTTTTCCTAAAAAAAAACACCATCTGTTGTCTGTATATACCCCCCTCTCTCTCTCTCTCTCTCTCTGTCTCTTCTTCGCCAATCAGTTCATATTTCCGTTAATTTCTTTCTCTTTTATTCCTTCCCTCTCTATCATTTTCTCTCTTCGCATCTTCTTTCTCACTCTAAGATATAGAAAGAGACTATATTTTGAAGATCTAATAAATAAAAATCGTTTTAAACTAAAAAAAAAAAAGCAAGAAGACGATATCTTGCTGAAACTATGACAGACGCAGACAACACCGATGACCAAGCAAGTGAACACCAAAAAAAAAAAAAAATGGAATTCATTTCTTTGAAAAACGAAGGAGGAATCTCAACTTTAAGTGGCAAACCTCTAAAGTTAATATACCTGTTCACATTACTCGGAAGCAATATCTTATTTACTAAAACTGATCTTAACAGCTACAAGCGATATCTACAAAAAGCGAAGGCACGGACTGCAATTGACAGGTTAGTGATCATATTAAATCTAATATCTCCGTTAAAATAAAACGGGATTATTTCCAAGCTGTGGCGGTGTTCATACTACTTTATGGATGCACCATATGGATACTAACGAAATTCACAGAGAAAAGGCGAGGTGGAAACTGTTTTAAACAAATCCCGGAATCAACGGCAGCTGTACGGCCTCTTACCTCCCATCTCACAAATGATCCAAGTTAGACGAATAAGACATTCTAGACCCTTCTGGATAAATAAGGAGTAAGCCATAAAAGATTTTAACTTATGGATTCCTAAACATGTATCCACCTGTGTTAGCCGACCATTAGCAAAAATTTACATACATCAGGTCTGTGTGGACAATGGATGCAGTCTCAATTACCTACCATGAGCGATGGCTGAAAGGGATGGACGGCGAGAAAGAGTCAGAGAACTCACTGCTGTCAGCATGTTTTGATGATGATATTCGTTCTGAGAATATATATATATATATATATATATATATATATATAGCGTTTTGCGCTAAAAAAAATAAGAACTACGGTCGTAACTTTTGGTATAAAGATTCTCAAGTCTTAGTCTTAAGACATAAGCAATTTCAGAGGTTAAATAGAGTCACTAGTGGCCAAAAGACTAGAATCGTTTTTTTCTGAATTTTGCAAACAAATACTTTACTGTCAGAATTTCTTCCCTCCATTTTTTTTCCTGAATGGCATAATGACTTACAACGAAATATTTTTTTTTAATTTTTAAAAAAGAATCTTTCTTTGGAATATCCACAATATTAATATAGTATCTTTAAACAGATAAAATTCCGTTAATTCATCTGACAGTTCCCAAAAATCTTTGCTAAGTTCTTTCTCTAACCATTATTTCTGAAATATTCCAATTTAATCATAAATTTCTTACACTATTGGTTCTTAGTAAATAACTTTTGCTTCGAGAAACTATTATTGATATAATTATTTTGAACAGATTTATATGGTTTCAAGTGCTCCAGTCTAATACAAATAGTTTTCGAGCTGATCATTTTGACTAACACATGGAATCATAAAGTATACTACCACTCCGAGTCACAGTGGACCTGAGAGTAATAGCAATAAATCAATTCTGCATACTCCCAAGAGCTCTGGAACTTGAGCCTCACCATCAGATGCAGTATTGTGTTATATCCGGGAGAGCTCTTTTTTGTGGGGTGATCTTATCCCTTTATGGAGAATATTCATCGTACTCAAAGCCTCGCTTACAGGGCCGATAGAAGGAAAGATATATATAGAGAGACAGACAGACAGAGAAAAGCAGAAAGAAAGAGAAAGTTGGAATGTGTTCCTTTAAAATCAATCTGGCCAAAATAGAATCTCCTAATTTTGCCTGTTATCTGATATCAACGACTTGATAATTCGACAGTTGGATTATTGTTCAAACGAATATAACCTCCACAATTGTTATTCCCATGGCAATTTCAAAAAAAAGTTTCTATATTTTTTCCCTTTATTTTGAGTAAAAAAAATATATTTAAAAAATCAACTTTTCTCTGACTTCAACATCCAACTTCAAATACTTTCAAAAAGATTTACACGATTTCCGTCCTGATGAATGTAAGGTGAGAGGTTTTTCTCCATATAGGCATATTCCAAAATTATAGCGGCTGATCTCAGCAAATTCTATCAAAAAAACGAAAGTTTTTACTGGTTTAAATGATACAAGACGATCCGTCTACACGTTGTTATATCTGTGACCTACGATGACATTGAAGCTACGATATATGAAAGAGTGAACTAAATTGATTGGTTTGGTTTGGTTTCTTTGTTTAATGGCATATCAACTCTTTTTAGGTTATTTAATGCTAAATCCATTCCCCTAGAAGAACAGTAGTGGTACTATTTAACCCATAGCTGGGAGGATAAGGGGGTTCATACCTTTCCCAATGGTATTTGCCTGAAAGTGAACGTAGTAGCGCGACTGGAGTACGAACTCGCGTACTACGATTCTGCAGTCCATCGCTTTAACCATTACACCACGAGGACACCCCGAACTAAATTGAGGTGTTGTGGCATCTCGAAGAAAGTTAACTCACACAAATACAAGATGGTGGGAAGTTCATAAACGGCAGTTCTCTGAAACTACTTGACAAGTTCACTTACCAAGAAAGCAGTGTCTCATCAACCGAGACAGAAATCAACGCGCAACTAGCAAAGGCATGGACAGATATTGCTAGGCTATCGGTCATATGGAAGTCAAACCTGACTGATAAAATGAAACACAGTTTTTTTCCAAGCAGCGGTCGTATAGATACTGCTGTATGGATGCACTACATGGACGCTAACTAAACGTATGGCGAAAAAGCTTGACGGCAACTACACAAGAATGCTGCGAGCAATATTGAACAAGTCCTGGAGGCAGCACCCTACAGAACAGCAGATGTACGGCCATTTACCTCATATCACGAAAACTATCTAAGTTAGACGAACCAGACATGCAGGACACTGCTAGAGAAGTAGGGACGAACTCATAAGTGACGTACTCCTGTAGACCCCTTCACATGGACGAGCAAAAGCAGAACGACCTGCTAGAATCTACATAGAACAGCTCTGTGCCGATACAGGATGTAGCTTTGAAGACCTACCAAAAGCGAGAGAGGGTCAGGGAGATCCAGGTTGGTGGCGTGCCATCATGATGATGATAAGTCATTTCTTTGCACACATTTAAATAGACATTTGAAGCCTTTAAAAGAAATACGATGGTGCTTTGTCACACTTCATCAGAGATTGCCCAGTCGGCGGGGGTTGTAGAATACACTGACTGTACCTCTGCCGAATGAGTGTCCTTGATATGACACTAAACAATATGATGGTGAGGTTCCAGTGATTCTGGAGCTTTCACCCCTTCATTGCCATTGCTCCCAGGTCTACTCTGGCCTGGCGTGGTAGCACCTGATAGGGCCCTATCTATGGGTTAAATAGAATTAACGGCATAATTATGCTTAACTGAATTGTTTGATTAAACCGAATTGTTTGAAATGAAACTGTTTTTGACATTGAAACTGTGCTTACACTAAACTGATCTGTCTAATAAAGAACTCTTTTCTTAACTGTGTGTAAACAAAATCGGTATTTATACTAAACTGAATTAGCTGAATTAGAACTGCTTGACTAAACTGAATAGTTTGAAATAGAAATGTTTTTAATAATTAAACTGTACTTACCTTTAAAGTGCGTACGTATGCTAAACTGAATTGTTTCAAGTAGAACTATTTTCATAAAAGTGGGTTTGGCGTTAAATGATCTACAAAGGTTGATATGCCATAAAACCCAAACAACCAAAAACAAGCTCATCAAAGACGTTTCGGAGGATCTTCGATCAATAGAAAATTCCCTGATATATTTGTATAAAATGTTAAGAAGAGCGCATTGAAATAAAATAATGTTTCGTCCCTTTTTTTCATTTTCAATTTACGAAATAGAGCGACTTGCATACAAGTGCGTGTGTAGACATGTGTGTGTGCGTAATGGTGTGATCGCATCTTAGTTAATATTATTAATTGATTCTATAAGTAACGATGACCATTGAACAAGTGGACTTAAGGCACCTGATATAATATTCTATCAGAACGGCTATCACCATGTACTTAATCATCAAAAGAAGCCGAAATTAAATTACATTGACTAATAACTGGAATTTTAAAGAATAAAAAAGCAAGATAAAAATCGCAAATTAGGCCTCTACAATTTTGAGCCTTCTCCACGTCTGTCCAGGTCCGTTGACAGTTGCTTAAACTGTTGCCATCGAAAATCGATTATCAATTTTCGATAATTGCAGATCAATTATCAATAATTGTAGTCCGCCGGTAAACAAACAGGCGTTTGATTGGATTTTATTGGCGAAGGTTGCTGTGTGCAACTCATTTGAAGAAGAGGCGAAGATATTGAAGTTGCAGTTGAAATAATCATTATTGTCGTTGTTGTTGCTGTTGGTATAGTTGTTGTCGTTGTTGTTGTTGTTGTTGTTGTTGATAGCCAGATTAATTACAAATAATTAACTTGATCATATATTGTCCTGAAGTAAACAAATATTTTTGCATAATCTTGGCTTCATCAACACACACGTACACCAAGTGCGCACACGGAAAAACTCATGCGCACACACACACACACAAACACACAAACACACACACACATATATATATATATATATATATATATATATATATATATATATATATATATATATATATGTGTGTGTGTGTGTGTGTGTGTATCACGGAGAGAACGAAGTATTATTCGTATGCACTTATTACAAGAGAAAGAAAGAAAGTAAGAAAGAAAGAAAGAAAGAAAGAAAGAAAGAAAGAAAGATCCATTGGAAAAGAACGGAAGACATAAACATTGCGAGATAAAAAGCAAGTAAACGAAAGAAAACAGAAAGAAAGAAAGAAAGAAAGAAAGAAAGAAAGCGGAGGGCCATAATCAGAGAGAGAGAGAGAGAGAGAGAGAGAGAGAGAACTGAAAGTGCCCCCCACCATACAGTTTATCTTATTTTATTTTTTCTGTTGAAACGTGGGCGTTTTTTTAAGTCTTTTCATCACTTATAAAAAAAGAAAAAAATCCCACCCCATACAGTTTCCACCCCATTTTTTTTACTTAGCGAAAATATTTCCACCCCAAATAAGATTAGTTAGCACCTCCCCACTCTCCATTTGATTGCTCAACAAAAAATGAAAAAAAAATTTTTGGTTACAAGTCCCTTTACAACAATCTCTAGTCGTCTGTAATGATTGCTGGTCCTGAAGTGGGTGATCATTTTACGTTAAAATTCATATATCAATGTGATCCCCTCAACCAAATTCTAAAATATTGGCGTTTTATTCAAAATTTCTTCTTTGTGGATATTTTTTTGCTTGTTTACATGTATTCGCAAAAAAAAAAAAAAAAATAGAATGATTTTTAGTTTTCGCTAAAATCTGATGGATTAAAGGATAAAAAATTACCCTGAATTATTTGAGATGGGACTGTTTTGATATTTAAACTGCGTACTTGTGCTAAACTGAATTTTTTTAAAGAACTGTTTGGATATATAAAGATGGATTTGCCATTGAATAACTAACGAGGGTTGATATGCCATGAAACTAAACCAAAGCCAACACATTCTTCTGTAAATTTTCATCTGGTTTGGACCTCTCAGCCACCAAAAATTTGATTACAGAACTCTGTTTTGAGTTTCTATAATTTTAAATAGCCCTAAAACAAATATTTTTTCGAGATTGAAATAATACTTGTAAGAAACCAATTCAAAATTATACAGAGTTTACATCTAATAAAAAAGTTTTTAATAAAATGTATTTGTTTTTATAAAAAAAAATCAGTATATCTATTGAATGACCTTCGTACACACACACGCACACACACATATATATATATATATATATATATATATATATATATATATATATATATATATATATGTGTGTGTGTGTGTGTGTGTGTGTGTGGATAATATCAATATGTATATAGACATACATATTATAGATTTATTAGTTTATCTTATCATAGTATAGACAGGCTCCAAATATCGACAGATCTATTAATCATTATATGTATAGAAAAAGTACTGGTGATTTGCAAGCACCAGATGTCATTGAGTGAAAATTGCAGATCGTTATAATAAACTTTTACTTTCTTCTAGAATGGGCTCAAGCTTCTACAATAGTGAAACCGAAAGCTAATCTTTAGTAGAGTTCGAACAACACTCCTGATCTCGTTGCTCTTCTGAATACAGACCAATCAGTAGAATTTAAATACATCTGGGGGTATGAATATACATAAGAGAATACATACATGTACGTATGCATAGGAAGATCTGTGAGATGTTTAGGTTATAGTCGTAGGAAATGGAGAGGGTGACTCGAGTTCAAATCTTAGATGAAGCTGTTTACATTTTATATAATGCTAATACCTATGGAAAAAATATGGATCTAACTATTTTCCTATCAGTTATGAGTAAATAGTAGAATAGACTGTGTTCTTTAAGTTTAATATGGCAACCGGTCTGGGAGAAAGAAAAATTCAATTTACACCTGTTAAAGTACGCTTAAAAATTGTCTTCATCCTGAAGAGGTAGGTAAGTACATACACTCACAGAAAAAAAATTTAACTATCTCAACACTATCCTTGACAATGATAAACAAATCCACGTAAGACTTATATTCATTAGTTTATTTCTTTAACTGAATCGTTGGGCCTTTATCCGTTATGCACGACGGGAAAGTCCATCATCATCATCATGTCACGCTGTTAGCACGGATATTTCTGATCCTCTCTCGCCACCCCTCCCTATCGTTCATTGCTTTTGGAGGGTCCTCCAGGCTACATCTAGTATGGCTACAGTGCTACTGTATGTTCGTTCGAGCTGGACGTCCTACCTTTGCTCATCCCGGCGAAGGGGTCTACTGGAGTACATCACTTACAAGCTCGTCCCTACTTCTCCAGCAGTGTCCTGCATGTCTGGTTCGTCTAACTTAGATAGTTTTTGTGATGGGTGGTAGGTGACCGTACAGTTGCTGCTTTGTGGGGTGTTGTCTCCAGGACTTGTTCAATATTGCTCGCAGCATTCACGTGTAATAGCCGTCAAGCCTTTTCTCTATACGATTTGTTAGCGTCCACGCGGTCCATCCCTATAGCAGTATCGATACAACCACTGCTTTTATATATCATCATCATTTCATGCCGCCAGCACGGATCTCCCTGACCCTCTCTCGCCATTCTTCTCTATCGTTCATCGCTTCTGGTAGGTCCTTAGGGATACATCCCGTATCCTCACAGAGCTGCTGTATGTATGTTCGAGCTGGTCACCCTGCTTTTGCTCAGCCATGTGATGGGATCTATAGGAGAACATCACTTATGAGCTCGTCCCTGCTTCTCCAACGGTGTCCTGCATGTCTGGTTCGTCTAGCTTTGATACTTTTCGTGATGGGAGGTAGGTGGCCGTACAGCTGCTGTTTGTGGGGTGTTACCTCCAGGACTTGTTCAAAATTGCTCGTAGCATTCTTGCGTAGTTGCCGTCAAGTTTCTTCTCCATACGTTTTGTTAGCGTCCACGTGGTGCATCCATATAGCAGGATCGATAGCATCGCTGCTTTTATAGATAGATAGATAGATACTAATTGATTGACTGATTTTGATGGCATAGCAGTCTGTCTCGGGTTATTTTATGCATCAGGTTAGAGAATAGCCTTCATGGTATGTTAACATTTTCATTTTTTTGTGTAAATGTTTCTTAAGAACTTTTTTCTCCATGGTTGTGTGATGTCTGGTATTTCTTTCTGACATAAATAAGTTGAACTCAGTTGTGTGGTTTCAAGTAGTTCATTCTAACACAAATAATTTGCATATAATCAAGTTTGGTTTGGTAGGATTATATGGCGTATCAACCGTTATAGGTTATTTAATGCCAAATCCTGTTTATACATATATATCAAATATGATTTGTAAACACATTTTGTTCAAAATATTTTAAAATGAGCTTTAACTATTTTTTTACAAACAGTAAAATGGTTTTACACAGTTAAATAACCAAAAAATTCTATTTCTAACAATTGATTTTAGCATTAGTTTGCACTCAGTTTAAATGTTAAACAGTTCGATTTGACACAAAGATAGAACCCTATCAGATGCTACGACTCCGAGCTAGAGTGAACCTGGGAGTGATTGCAATGAAGGAGTACCCTGCATTCCCAAAAGCTCCAGCATTACTGAAGCCTCACCTCAGATTGTTTAGTGTCATATCCAGGACACTCGTTGACATTCTATCATATCCAGTACACTAGTTCACATTCTACTGTCCAAGCTGGCTTGGCTAATACAGTTTAGAGTCAAACCTATGAAATATTTTTTGGTGGGATGAGGACTCTTACACCTATACAGAGAACAGAGTCAGCGTATTCTTAGACACTGACGAAAGGGTATGGATAAAATAAAGTACAGGTAAATGAGTTCTGTAAAAGCTCGCCTATCTTATGGAGCGTCAAAAACGTTCAACTTGCTTTTCTTCTAGCTGAGGCCACAATCATCGTTAATTGACGTGGGAAGATATTTTTGGCAACGAGATCACCTCTTTTCGCCATCGTTTGCATAAGATGAGTAATGGTGTGAATCAACCATGAGTCGCATCTCGGGCTGTGGGGTCCTCTCGGATCGAACGTCTGGTGGCGTAGGTGGGGGTTTAGGGGAAACGATGTGATGACTGGAAATGAGAAAAAGTAAGTGAAGGGGACGGGAACAAAAATCTTGGGTGCGATTTGTTGTTAGCACGTGAAATGCTTGCCGCTAATCATTACCGAAAAGAACACTTGTCAGACAGCCAAAAAAGATCGAGGTCGAAATATTCTTGGCCGGCTAACAGGTTTTGTTCAGGCCAGGACGATTTTCAAAGAGACAAAATCATATAGAACTAACGTCGCTATATCAACGCACGCATATATACAACAAAAGAGACTCTCTAACCTTATTTTATATCACAAGTAGTGCTGTATATTGGGTCTAACAGAAAACTAAAGTATCATTTCGGCCATTTTTGTTAAAGCAGAAGTACCGTTAGGCCATTGTTCAAGGTAATGGAAGTATTGGTAGGATGGTCGTCTTGTTTTACGGCGTATCAACACTTTTCGGGTCATTTAACGCCAAATTAAGTCATTTTGATAAAGGTTTCAAACAATTCAGTTTATTATACACAGTTAAATATCAAAATGGTTCTATTTCAAATAATTCTGTTTAGCATAATATCACAGGTTCAATGTCAAAAACAGTCCTATTTCAAACAATTCAGTTTAGCATAAGTACACAGGTTCGATGTAAAAATAGTTCTATTTCAAACCATTCAGTTTAGTATAAGTACACAGTTTAGTTCTATTTAACCCACAGAGAGGACCCTATCAGGTGCTACCACTCTGGGCCAGAGTATACCGGGGAGCTATGGCAATGAAGGGATACTCCGTATTCCCTAAGACTCCTGTCTTAGGGAATAGAGTCTCACTATCAGATGGTTTAGAGTCTCACTAGAGTCTCACTATCAGATGGTTTAGAGTCATGTACAGGACACTTGTTGGTGAGGGGTCTTAACCCTGTGCAGAGAAGCAGTCGGTATATTTTACAGCAACCACCCGACTGGGCGAGGAAGTATTGGGTCGTCCATGTTTGAGTTATTCTAATAAAAAGGTGGAAGTAGTTACTCCACCATCGCAGTTGCAACTGGAAACCGGTAGTTTTTATGAATGAGTAATCACAAAAGCAACCAGTCATCTTCATCATCGTCATGTCACGCCATCAGTATAGATATTCCTGACCCTCCTCCGCCACCCTTCTCAATCGTCCATCGCTTCTGGCAGGTGCTCAATGTCACATCCCGTATTGGCACAGAGTTGTTGTATGTAGGTTCTAGCTGGTCATCCTGCCTTTGGTCGTCCCTGTGAAGGGATCTAGAGGAGAACTCACTTATAAATTCGTCCCTACTTCTCCAGCTGTGTCCTGCATGTCTGGTTCGTCTTAGATAGCTTTCGTGATGGGTGGTAGGTGGCCGTACAGCTGCTGCTTTGTGCGATGCTTCCTCCAGGACTTGTTCAATATTGCTCGCAGCATTCTTATGTAGTTGCCGTCAAGCTTTTTCTCCATACGTTTAGCGTCCAAGTAGTGCCTCCATACAGCAGTATCGATACGACCGCTGTTTGGAAAAAAACTGTGTTCCATTTTATCGGTCAGGTCTGATCGATAGCCATTCGATAGCTGTCCATGCTACCGTTTAGTGTTATGTCCCCTCTTTGATTAAAGCACATATTCCGTCTTGTATGCATTGACATGGAGGTGTATGCCTGTAGCTGCTCGTTCCAGACTATATAGCTGGGTTTCGGCTCGAGCGCTTGTATTTTACAGAAGTGCTGTCACCAGCAAAGCAACCAGTAATAAGGAGAAATGTTTATAAAAACCTTCAGTAGTCATTAGGATAGACTTTTTTCTAATTTGAGTGAAGATAAAATGAATTATCATCACCTGATATAGTATAACAAAGTTCTTGATCTCAGTATTTATGTTGCCCAGTCGGCTGGGGTTGTAGAATGCACAGACTGCATCTCTGCAGAGGGGTAAGACTCCCCCAACCAAGTGTCCTGGATATGACACTTAACAATCTGATTGTTAAGTTCCAGTAATGCTGGAGCTATGGAGAATGTGGGGTACCCCTTTACTGCTATCGCTCCCGGGTCTACTCTCGCCGGGAGTGGTAGCACCTGATAGTGTCCTATCTATGAGTCAAATAGAACTAAACTTAAAACTTTAGCTAAAGTGAACTACTTGAAATAGAACTGTTTTAACGTTTAAACTACGTACTAATGGTAAACTGAATTGTTTGAAACGGGGCGGTTTTTTGTATGCTTAATCGAATTTTTTAAAAATCGAACAGTTTTCGACATTGAAACTGAACTTACGCTAAACTGAATTCTTTCAATTAGAATTGTTTGACTAAACTGAATAGCTTGAAATAGAAATGTTTCTGACAATTAAACTGTACTTATGCTAAACTGTACTCATGCTAAACTAAATTGTTTGCATAAAAATGGATTTAACATAAAATAACCTACAAAGGTTGATATGCCATAAAACCCACACAAACAAATAAACTCTCTATTTTTGATATCTGTGATGTTTTGGCCGTTGTAATGACGAACTCATTAGCTATGTTCACTTTGGTTCTCCTAAACATACACGTGCCAGTGTTGGGTGACCAGTAAAGACTTACATACATCATCTCCGTACGGACACTGGATGCTATCTAAAAGACATGTCTAGAGCGAAGGATGATAGGGATGATAGCAATAGAGTGTCAAGAAACTACACTCAGTAAACACGACTTGAAGATGATGATATTCAATCTCTATTTAGGCATCTCTCTTAGCCTGGACACTTTCTTAAATTTCTAACTGAACAATTTTTTATAATCTAATTGAGAGAACTTATTTATTTCATCGTCCATATTTAGGAAAGGTCTCATTTCAGCAAGTTGATTCGTTCTTCATACGTTGTTTGTCTCTACCACTGAAAAAGATTATATGTCTTTTTTATGTACAGCATGAAACAGAGATTGAATCCTAATATATAGCATTAAAATTTTCCTCACCCTCATGATACCAAAAAAACTAAAATCACTTTAAAACCTGCTTTAATATTCCCAAAGATTTTTTTATAACATTTTATTCGGAAATATTTTGGGGTTATCAATACAAAAGTTCTAGCCGATATACATTCTGAGATATACAAGAAAAACAGCTACCCCTACCCCCATCTCACATATAGGGAGCAGCCATTTTTGTTAATACAAGATTGTTTAACTTTTATTGTAACTCAACAGCCCATTCGGCTGGAGCTGTAGAATACACCAACTGCATCTCTGCAGAGGGGTAAGACTCTACCAACGAGTGTCCTTGATATGACACTAAACAATCTCCAGTAATTACTGCAGCTCTAAGGAATGTAGAGTACCCCTTCACTGTCATCGATCCCAGGTACACTTTGGCCCAGAGTGGTAGCACCAGACCAGATCCTCTCTATGGGTCAAATCGAACTAAAGTGTGTGCTTATGCTCAACTGAATTGTTTGAAATAGAACTATTTTATGTATAAAAATGGATTTGGCATTAAATAACCGACAATGTTTAATATGCCATAAAACCAAGCCAAACTAATCTAAATTGCAACCCGATTACATTTACATAGAATCTCAAGCAAATTGAATCACTCAGTACGTTGGATACACCCCTTACTATGGAACAAATCCAGATATTGATATGTATATAACGTGTAACTAAAACAAGCATTGGTAAATACATGTTCAATCTCGATGTAATACTTCGTATCTGATCTCTTATTGTAATCTAGTAATAAAGTAAGTAAATTTAGCGACCATAGTCGAGGGCGACCAGAAGGATCCTTTTTCAATAGCTACTACACCGAGGTGTAGGAGAGGGCGCAACTCGTTTCCCTGGATTGCTCCAATTTACTCTTGATACGTACCTTATATGGCTGAGTGTTAAGTAAGGAGGTATCAAGTATCATTTTTAAAGACCCAGGTCTCCCGGGCCATTGGCAAACACTCTACTCACGAGGCCAATGAGCCGGTCAATCTCGTAATACTGATACAATACTAGAAAGAAAAAAAACTTAATCAATAAATCTCAAAGAGATCTAAGGAGAGAAAGGATCATTTAATAGAATTATGGAAATATTTGGTAACGGCTAGTTAGGAAACTATCGCTTTTACCTAGAGAATAAAGGTAATAGGTTCAAATGGTCTGAGGAATGCCAGGAAGGATTCGAAGAAATCAAGAAATTATTATGTGCCGCACTTGTGTTTAGGGCACAAGATTTCAACCAGCTGTTTCGCCGAGCAGTTCATACTGGTAATAGAGTATTCGAATCGGTATTTTTGCAGGGAGAGGAAAATAGACAGTTGTACCTTGTTTGTTATTACTCAAAAAAATGTAATGAATGTCAAAAGGCGTATGACACAATAAGAATAGTGGCTTTAGCAATGTTGTCAAGCTTACCACACTTTGAAATATATTTAACAGCTTCTGTGACTCTAGCAATAGGATATACTGATCATAACACCCTGACTTTCATTAAAGGAATGAAAGATATTCTGAACTATCACCTGTGCAACTCAAGTGAACTTAGACAGTAACAATAGTAGATCCATCTAATGTACTATATATCTGCAGAGGGATAAGACCCCACCCCATAACGGGTGCCTTGGATATGACCTTAAACAATCTGATAGTGAGGCCTCAGACATTGCTCCGAGGCCCACTCTGACACGGAGTGGTAACACCTGAGAGGGTCCTATCTATGTGTTGAATTGAACAAATTAATGTGTAAACAAATGACTGATATTAAATTGTGACTTACACAGCATCACTTGAAACCATTTAACTGTGTGTATGAAACAGTTCAGGCTCGTTTAAGAATGATATATAGAAAATGTGTTTACAATATATATATATATATATATATATATATATATATATATATATATATATATATATATATATTTAATATGTATGCATAAACAATATTGGTATTAATGAAACTACAATGCCATAAAAACAAATTAAACCAAACCAACCAAGTCATGTATACTTAATATATGTTGTTGGCGACCATAGTCGAGGGTAATCCCGAAGGCTCCCTTTTCGATAGCTACTACACCAAGGTGTAGGGGAGGGCGCTAATCCTTCCCTGGATTGCTCCACTTTACCCTTGATCCGTACCTTATATAATGCTGAGTGTTAAGCAAGGAGGCATCAAGTACCATTTTTGTCTTTGGTATGACTCGACCTGGGATTGAACCCAGGTCTCCCGGGCCATTGGCGAATACTCTAACCGCTAGGCCAATGTCCGGTATACATAAACAAAATTTGGCAAAAATTAATCTATAAGGGTTGATATGCTCTAAAACCAAACCAAACCGATACAACCATGGCTTGAACCAGTGCACATCGAGCCTTTGATTTTTAAATGTGTGTGTGTGTGTATGTGTGTGTTTTGGTGAGGTTTTTTTGATCTGTGAATCTATAATTTCTACCAAGAGAGCTTTTTGTGCTCATTTCAAGCAACGTCGGAATGATGCTGTTCCAGATAGAAAGTCGATATTGTAATGGGTTGAAAACTCAATTCAGAACAGCATCATTCTGAAGTGACATGAAATGAGCACGAAAAGGCCGTAGCCCACCGCCAATAACAGGACAACAGTCAAGTCAAACACCAAAATATGTTTACCCTTTGTGTCTAAAACTCAAATCCTCATTTTCTTAAAATCAAACTTGTAATGAAAACAGGACAACTGATTCTGTCTAGTCATCTTTTATTCAATTAAGAATCTTACTACTCGTCTACTTGACAAGCGGAAATGTACAGCTTTTCTAGCTTGGATTATCAAAGAGGAGATAATCCTTATTCATAACAAAACTCTTGCTTAATTCACTCGTGAAAATCCATAATGTCATTCAAGGTTTTACTAATCGATCGGTGGAGAACTCCAACACGAATGTTCACCACATCCGGTCGGTTGGTTAAGGAAGCCATTATATAATGCTATTTACTAAACTTAGCTTAATTGTATGTATCATACTGTTCGTTTTCGATTTCTTTGAATGGCATATCAAACTTAGTGGGTTATGAAATGCCAAAGCTATCCTTGTAGAATGACAGCAGTGGTAGTCTTTAATGCTTTCCTAATGTGAAAGTAATAGGGCGACTAGAGTTCGAACTCGTTTACTGCGATGTCGAAGTTCAGCAGTTAACAAAAAAAAAAAACACGGGAACTACCCCCTGCGAAGATCGAACTCATAAGTAATGATATGATGTTCTTGGTTGGAGACATATTCTGGGCTTCTGTACTAAAAATATGAAATATGTCTGGTCTACACTATTAGATATGAACAAAACATAGCGTGACATGTTTTATGAGTTAAAAGCAACGTGCAATGGTTTATATGTAGATAAAAGAAAAGAAATTCTTTGGAGTACACAATATGGTGTCCAATAAATTTACGTCGAAAATAAGAAAAAAATGCTTTCTTTTATTTTATTATTAAACTAAGCGAACTTTTTGTGTTGCCGAATATGTTGTACAATAAAGCTAAAACAGAAAGCAAAAAAAAACGTGTTTTATTTTTATAAACCATTGAATTAAAACCAGTCAAAAATCTACTTTAAGTATGGAAAATTAATATTTACGACTATCTTTATGTTATTTTCTTCCAGTTAAAAGCAAAATTACATCTTCAAAGGAGATATTCAAATTTCAGCAATCTGGTTTAATTTGTTTGTTTTTTTTATTAAAAAATGTCGCGATCAGTTTTTTTTTCTTAATGACATTAGAAAATCGATCACCCACTCGATGTAGAAAGAATAAAAACAGTTTAAAACCTGCTTTAAGTATGCATTTATTTTTTCTTTGTATATCATATTATTAGGAAATATTCTTGGGTTATCTACGCAAGAGATAAAAGTTATATCTCGCAATACTCTTACAAGAGTTGTATGTCAACTTTATGCTATAGAAATCAACGTACACTGGCATATATATATATATATATATATATATATATATATATATATATATATATATATATACGTGTGTGTGGCAGTGAAGGAGAACCTATCGTGATTTATGCCTATTCGAATTAAACCCACTCTTTCGCTGCGATCAGGGTGTGACACAAGGCCATTTTAAAGCGATGTAAAGCTGATTTGAAATCAGAATTTTCCTTCTTCTGAATTAGTTGCCCAACCAAAGATAAATTCAAAATCAGGAAATAGAGTCCCTAAAACAGTCTGACATTGTTATCAACCTAGTTTTGGCAATTTATTGCTATGACACAGGTTCTAAGCTGTATCGGCCCTTGTTCTTCCCTCAAATAAACATAGTAACATAGAAAAGAAAGTTATACCGTATAGATATTTATTTACCCAACCCCTCCGCTTAGAGTAAGCTGAGACACGTGATCAGTTTTTAAGCAGATTTCAGCTGGTTAGAATTAAGAATTTTCATAATCTGATTACCTTAAAAAGAGTAGAAACCCTAGCTTATCCTACTTTTTACTCTTGAGAGAAACCAAGTAGGTTCATGCCTTTGCAAAAGGGGGTGACTCGAACGCAAACAGCTTTTTCCAGGGTTTGAACTCAGGTGGCAAATTTTATTTCTCATGTTGTTCACCGTTACGCTAAGCACACGTCTTTTTCACGATTGCAAATTTGATTTTTTTAAGCTTGTTCTTGTTTATGAACAACGGTGCTTATATTCAAATCAAATGTATCCTATCATCCGAAATATTTTTAAGAGCTTTCGGTTTTTACTCCTGTTATTTTTAAGAAAAATGAAATTCACGTATATCCTAGTGAGTAGAGTGTTCGCCATTAGACCAGGAGACCGAGATTTAATCCCAGACCGAGTACCAGGGACTAGATGCCACCTTGCTGAACACTCGGCATTATAAGGTTGGGATCAAGGGTAAAGTAAAGCAATCCAGGAAAAGGAGTAGCGCCTTCCCCAACACCTCAGAAGCCTTCAAATAGCCAACCTTACATTACATTATATATATATATATACAAATGAAATACACTGATACATATATACAAACACCAATTGTATATATGGATATACAAATTCCGGTTAAAAATCTAACTTCTGCTGCATCCCAGAAGTTAGGTATATATATATATATATATATATATATATATATATAATAAGCCTCAAATATTAGCGTTTATTTGCTTCAGCGCTGTTTTTCAATAAATATTTTGAATATATATATATATATATATACCTTTATGTGTGTGTGTGTGTGTGTGCTGTAAGGTGGGCGGCAATTATTCTTTAATACAAATTTGTTTAATTTTTTATTTTTAAGGATTTTTCTGGCATGTTTTCTTCAAAAAATCTTGCAAATCTTACAGAGAGAGAGAAGTTTTATATATATATATATATATATATATATATATATATATATGTCAGAGAAATTTTTTCTATGTTTCATCATCGAAAACTCTTAAATAATAATGTATGGGGATTTTCAAAGTGGGATAACTTAAGATTGTTTGTAAAGATAAGAATGTGAGAAAGCAAATAACCCCATTATCGTCAGTAGGGAAGCTGTTAAGGCCGAGACCAATAGTTTTTATCGTTTATAACTTTCGGACATATCTTGAACCCATGACTTTTGAACAATCAGCCATTCACAGAATAAAAAAAAAAGAGAAGAATTCTGCATATTAACCTAACACTCTTCTGCTGATCCACCCCTGCAGGTTCGAGGTTATATCTACAGCGAACGAGCAGACGACCTGTTATCAAGTTACCAGCTATTATCGACTGAAGAATCGAAGTTTTAAGCCGTACATTCTCTCACGGACTATCACTTATGTGCCGAAAACACTTAGCTTCTGCTGTTGGGGGACTTGAAGATTTTAGAATGAAATCATTTTATCACGTTTCTCGGGATTTTCAGCTTTCTCAGTGCTCACGAGGCTACTCAGGTCAGCGAATGTGAAGACTCTAACTGATGAAAGCGAGGAATCTATCGTCCTCAAGATTGGCGGATTACAATTGAAGCTTATGTCATTAGGAAAAAAGCCCATTATCAAGAGGTTTTCATTCAATTTGTGCATAGGCTTGGGTTGATTGCCTGGATATTATAAAAACTTATCCTTCTTTCCCATGTTTAAACGGTGTTAAGAACGTTTCCGTTTCCAAAAGCAGTGGCGTACTTTTCTGTTGTGATATGTTGCCGAATTTCCCTCGGTACGCAGGCCTGGGTAAGATTGTACAAGATACCGAAACGGTTTCGCAAGCGGGCTTATCATAACGTTTACCGTCCTAAGAAATGGAATTGCCGACCCAAGTTCAAATCCTGTACAAGGTTGTTTGAGTTTTACAATGCATTAACGCTATCGTTCAATCCTTAGCTATATGGATGAATAGTAAGGAAAACTGGATTTTTTAGGTCTGATTGTGCAATCAATTTAGGAGAAGGAAAACTGATGGGGCATTTTATTAGGCGTTGAAAAAGTTGTTAAAATTAGTATTACATCCTTTCATTCCGTTTGGTTTTATGTTTTGCAAATGTGCTCTCCGAATGAATTTTTGTATCTATCTCTAGGCTAATGCATCGAACCAGTGACTGGATATTCACACCAATTCAAAAGATCTCTCTCTCTCTCTCTCTCTCTCTCTCTCTCTCTCTCTCTCTCTCTCTCTTAATATATATATATATATATATATATATATGTGTGTGTGTGTGTGTGTTAGGCAGCAGTCGTTCATTTTAGCACGTTTCATTAAAAAATAAAGACAAATTTTGTTTGTATAATCTAATTAAAATCCTTTCGAGTTTCCTGATAAATGTCTTGATTTCAGGTTGGAATTGGTGGATGAATTTACCAAAATTTTCCTGAGCGCTTTCGGGCTCTTCATAGGCCATCATCAGGGGTTGCTTTGAAAGTAGCGACAATGTTTTGAAATGCTTTTAGAATTTTTTTTTTTTTAATATTCCGTATTCTTTGATAGTATTCTATTTCCGTTGATTGCGTTCCGTTTTTTAACTTCATCAGCAACTCAGTTTTATCCAACTCTGCGTTTGCATATTTTTGTTATGATATAAAAAAAACTTCCCAAAAACATTCAAAATATCTTTTAAAAACAACACTCTTTATACATGCAAGCAACCCCTGATGATGGCCTAATAAAGGTTCAAATGCGCCCGGGACAATTTTAGTAAATTCATTCACCAATTCCGACCTGAAACCATGACACCTATCAGGAAACTCGAAAAGAATCTTAATTAAATCTTACAGACAAACTGTGTTTCTACTATTTTATGAAACATGCATATATATATATATATATATATATATATATATATATATATATAACACGTGTCCGTGGTGTTATAGTTGTAGCCATTAGAAATGAAAACATTGACTCGATTTCAAATCCTGGACGAGGCTATTCACATTTCATATGACACTAATATCCTTGAGAAAGGCATGCATCCAACAATTCCCTTTGCAGTAATCCGTAAATTGTAGGACAGACTGGGTTCTTTAACCTTGACGTGCCAACCAATTCAAGAGAAGGAAAAATCTGAGTACAAACCTGTTAAAATCCGCTAAAAATTGACCTTGAGTCATATTCTCCTCTTGCAGAGAGACTGATAGATATATATATATATATATATATATATATATATATATATATATATATATTACTCAACCAGAAAATAAAACTCTATTTTTATACCATCTACAAAAATAAAAAAAAACAACCACAACAATAATAACACAAGCATTTTAAATTACAAGTACAAATATTCAAAAAATAAGAAATTAGATTAATAAGCAATAACAAACATTATTCACAGACCCACTAGACCCACAAAACTGCTGATATGAATTGAACTCACTATCGACTACTCCATTGTCAGAAATTATACAAACTCCCTTAAGACCTTCCTAAACCAAACAAATGATTTATACAAATTCTATCTTTCTCAGGAGTATCTCTGAACACCAAATACCAACATTAGATATACAATTCTCTCTCTCTCTCTCTCTCTCTCTCTCTCTCTCTCTCTCTCTCTCTCTCATTCTAAATTCTGCCTCTCTGATACTACTGCCTTCAGACAACATATAACTACAACACATAGAAATAATATAAACGAATTTTATATGCTGAAAAACGAAATATCCTCATCAATAGCACCAAAATCACATATAAAAATAGCCACAATCGCCAACAAATCCTCGGACCCATTCAACTAGGGCAGTAGACTATACCGACTGCATCTCTGCAGAGGGTTAAGACTGTCCTGGATACGACAGTAAGCAATCTGATGGATAGGCTCCAGTAATGCTGAAGTGTTGGGAAATGCGGAGTAACCTTTATTGCCATCGCTCCAAGGTCCACTGTGGCTCGGAGTGGTAGTACCTGATAGGGTCCTATGTATGGGTTAAAGAGAACTAGATGATGTACTTATATTTAACAGAATTGTGTGAATCAGAACTGTTTTGACGTAGAACTCTTGGTAATCCATACCTCATGACTTTCATTTTACGTCACAATACTTGATACAAATTATTTACAGTGAAACGGTATCAAGTATTCCTATCTAATACAAATAATTTTAACAGATGTATTTGACCCATAGATGGGATCCTAACTAGTACAACCATTCCGAGACAGAGTGAACTTGGGAATAATGGTAATGAAGAGGTAGTCTACACTCAACAGGTAAACAAAACTAGAACATTAATATCAGATAGAGTTTCGTGTGATACCAAGGATATCCTTTGGTGGCGGGTGGCTTTCCATTCTGCGGGGGACAGAGTGTATGCACTCTAAGACCTAATGACTCGCTTACTTGTTTTACTGGATGCTGGTCTCCCGCTATACTAAGTTGAGGTTATTTAGTGACAAGGAAAACTAATAAAAAAAAAACAGATCAAACAAAGCGTATATTTGTTCCACGTTTTGTTTATACAAGACTGAGAAGGAGTCAAGTTGTCGTAGGGGCTAATGTGCTGGACTATGCCATTTTACAAACCGATTTCGAACTCCAGTAGCACTATTACGTTCACTTTCACACAAATACCAAAGAGAAAGGCATGAACTTCCTTATCCCCTATATAAAGATTAAATAGTACCACTATTGTTCTTCTACATGGATGGCTTCGGTATTGAATAACCACAAAGGTTGATATGCAATTAAAGAAAGAAACAGAAGCAAATCGATACTAAAGGGGGGAGCCAAAAGTATTTCAATGCACAATTAACGTGGGGCACTACTCGACAGTGAAATAGATGAACAACGTGAGAGCGGGAGATGCTGTGTTCAATTGATATTCTCCATGTGTTACTCGGTGGATTTACCTCAATGACACGAGGTATAACTTTAGAATCCACAATCTATATATATTTATGTTATATAATCTCTTGCCGTAAAATTTAGAACCGGGTCGAATTTTTGTAAGAAGGAGTTCGTATGATCGAACCCCAACATATACTTTGAAGAGACATGATTAATTTGTTTTGGTTTTATGGCAGATCAACCATTGTTGGTCATTTAATGCCAAATTTATTTTTTACATATATATTGAATGTATATAATTTGGAAACATGTTTTCTTGATAACATTTTTAAACGAGCATGAGCTCATTTCTTTTGCACACAACTATTTTCAAGTATTACTATCTAATACGACTAATTCTATTTACGATTACTCATTGGTTTTCACAGTCAAATGATTTTGAGTATTGCTATGTAAGAGTAACAAATTATCATCAGTCATTTGTTTGCATTCATTTAAATAGATAGATATAAGGGATTGGGTTATCCGTTATTTTATTTTTAAATGAGTTAGAACTAGTTTGTTTGCACACTAGTATTGTTATTGCTTCTATATAGTTAAACGGTCTCAAGTATTGCTATCTAATACCTATAATTCTATTCCTCATTATTCATTTGTTTGCACACCGTGAAGTGGTTACAAGTACTGCTATTTAACACTAATTATTCCATTCAACATTACTCAATCATTTTCACACACAGTTAAATGGTTCCAAGTGTTGCTCTGTATCACTAACAATTCAATTAAACAACAGTCAATTCTTTTCACACAATTAAATGTTCAAACAGTTCTATTTCAAATAATTCAATTTAGCATGTCATTTGTTTGCACACAGTTTAACTGTTAAACAGTTCTACTTTATCAATAGATAGGACTCTGCCAGGTGCTACCATTACAGGATATACTGGACCTGAGAGAGATTTTTTCCGTATTGCCAAAAGCTCCAGTATTACTAGAGCCTCATTATCAGATTTCTAGTGTCCTATCCAGGACACACGTTAAGGAGGGGTCTTATCCCCTAGAGGAGATACTGTCGGTGAATCCAAGAGTCTCAACCGACTTGGCTGGAAGAGAAATAAGTGTAGGAAATATCACAGCGTGACTTTACCGTTCTATGGTATGGTCAAATACATAGTCTCAACAATTCAAAGAACGGTGACGAAAAGTGGACGAGAAGGGATTTCGGGGATTCTATTGTAATCTATGAGAAGAAGAAAGATAGTTTTATAGATTTATATGATTGAGAGAATGAATGAACGAGGAACGGTTAATAAAAATCAAATGTACTATAGATTTAATGAAAAGTAAGAAAAGAAAAAAAGAAAGAAAAAAAGAGATAGAGAGGGAGAGAGAGAGAGAGAGAGAGAGAGAGAGAGCGAGAGAGAGAGAGAGAGAGATATGAGAAACGTTCGAAAAGTTTTAAGACTCACCCAGAAAGAGGAGCATAGCTGAGTTTTTTTGTATGAGAGTGTGCGTAGAGACACCATTTCTTCGCGGAAAAATCTGAATTAATTCTGATAGATAGATAGATAGATAGATAGATAGATAGATAGATAGATTCATAGAAAGATAGATAGTGAGCATATTAAGATAAGGAGATGTTTAAAAAGACTGAGATAAAAAGGCATGCCTTAACATGAAGTAAAGGTAAGATGTAGCTATTTTAAGAATTGTTCTAAGACTGATAGTACAGTACCCTTTTCCTCATCTTTACGATAAAATTATTTTTCGACTTTAGCGTAAAATACTTCACCATAAACGCTGATATGAACTGGTGTGTTTAGGAAAGAATGCGATTTATAAATCTGGCTGAAAGATATTTATTTGTCTCCTTTTTGCCTCGGTTTATGACTTACCCAAATCGAGATAACTTATATATTTTGTATAAAGGTATATTATTGTCACCAAATAGTCCAGGGGTTGTTTTTTTTTATCACTAGCTGGTTTTATCTTCCTTTTTTTAACAACGAGATGATATATCAAAGATTCTTTTCTTCTTTTTTTACTTTTCCATATGTTTTTGTTTTTTCGGAGAATTATCATAATTTTAGTTTTTTTCCTTTTTTGTTTTTGTTTTTTGTTCTCAACCTTTCGTTCGCTTATCTTTCTTACGATCTATCATTTTTGTGCGTTTTCCGTCGAGATTTTTGGGCAAGATTTTTTTGTAAGATGCTTTCGAAAAATAAACCCCTCATTGTTTCCGTCGCATTATATCACATCTTAGAGATAATGTATTGCAGACTACTTTGGAATAATAATATATATATATATATATATATATATATGTGTGTGTGTGTGTGTGTGTGTGTGTGTGTGTGTGTGTGTGTGTGTGTGTGTGTGTGTTGTGCGCACGCGCGTGCCTGCTTGCGTATGCTTATGGTTGTAGGAAATGGATACGATGACCCGAGATGAAATTCTGGACGTGGCTCATTGAATTTCGAACTGAGCTGATAGCATTTGGAAAAATTATGAATCCAACTCTTCGCCTTCCAGTAGGGCAGAGTGGGTTCTTTAACATTTGGTATGGCAACCGATCGAGGTGAAAGAAAACTCAAAATTCAGACTTGTTCATTTCTGTTAAAAAATGACATTTATCGAATTGTGTTTTTGTGGAGTAATAGGGTATATATATATATATATATATATATATATATATATATATATATATATATACCCTATTACTCCACAAAAACACAATTCGATAAATGTCATT
>OY757912.1:106521526-106539026 GCA_963585895.1 Sepioteuthis lessoniana
AAACCAACTGAATCCCGCTTAAAAAATGACCTTGTGTCATATCGTACTCGTGGCTTATATATATATATATATATATATATATATATATATATATATATATGCGTGTCTGTGAGCATATATATATATATATATATATACAATGTCTCGAAGTAAGGGTTAGGCAGCATATACCCAGATCTCTTTTGTCAGGCCGATTAACATCAGGGCATTCCCAAACAATGAATTTGGCAATTGGTGAGTATCTGCTCACTATAAATAATTGCAGAACTCGTTATGAAGATTATTGTTTTTTTGTCCTGCACAGGACAAGAAATAAATTTCATCTCAAATGTCTAGAGACGATTTATATCTCAATGAATCGTCCATCTCTGTGCAACAGTTAAACAATCACACTCTTAATATATTTGGGGAACTTCTGGATACAGGGGTTACTTAGTTTTCTTTTTTTTTTCCTCTCTCTGGCCATTCTACTTATATATATATATATATATATATATATATATATATATATATATATATATATCCCGTTTTTATTTAAATTTCCGGTGTTCCCAACTTGAAAAGAACCGGACAAAAAGGGTCCATCGTTGTTTTATTGTTTTACTTAGTTCCCCGATTATAATCACCAATGGTGTTTCTGCTTATTATATATATATATATATATATATATATATATATATATATATATATATATGTAGAGGTTTCTTCTTCTTGATAGATCACCATCCCTTCAATAATCACAGCTCAACCGAGTACACACATGTGAATTTTCCATCCAGACCTACCTCAGTAGTTGGAGGAGAATCTACAAAGTTCGATCGCTGCAGCACGTGCTTGTAGTACTTACATGCAACTTTATAAGTATCCACTGCAAGAATCTGATTAGTAGTGTGATATGATTAGTAGCAGCATCACCCGCAGGTTTTCGAGACTTTTCGTTAGTTATCATCTTCATACCAGAGTATCCGAACTTTTCGGCTATTTCTTTTCTTAATCACTGCTCAAGAAATATATTGTCTTTATCAACGTCTTTCCCGCTGTTTATTTCAAATCTATTTCGTTATTGACCATAAAAAGAAAAGTTGCTTTCTTAATTGACCCCCAAATCAAATTCTTTCACCTTTGAATGGATTATTTCAAATGTATATATAATCATCATCATCATTAAGTCGCGCTGAAGGCGAGTGGTTCCCAAACTCTCTCTCTCTCTCTCTCTCTCTCTCTCTCTCTCTCTCTCTCTCTCTCTCTCTCTCTCTCACTCACGCGCGCACCATCAATCCCAATCGGTCACTTGTTGGCGTTAGAGTTGACGTAAGTCTTTGCTGGTCGGCCAACACAGTGTATAATTCCATAAGAGAACGTAAGTTATAAGTTAGTCCTTGCTTCTCCAGCAATGCCTTGCATATCTTGAATGGCTTCTGAGATGGGTGGCAGGTGGCTGTACAGCTGCTGTTTTGTGCGGTGTTGCTTCCAGGGTTTGTTCAAGACAGCCCACATCATTCTTTTGAAGTTCCCATGTAGCTTTATTTTTGCCTTGCATTTTGTTAGCGTCCATACGGTGCACACATATAGTAGTATTGACACTATTACAGACTGGAAGAAATCCATATTTACCAACCCCAGGATATGACACAAGATCAATTTTTAAGCGGAGTTTAACAGGTTTGAATTCAGAGTTTTCCTTCTCCTCAACTAGGTGCCTCACCAAGGCTGAAGAAATCAGTCTGTCCTACTATTTGCCCATAGCTGGAGGGAGAATAATTGGATTCATACCTTTCCCAAGGGTATTAGTGCTACGTGAAATGCAATTAGCTTGGTCCAGTATTTGAACTCGTTTCGCCTAGTCCATTTCCTACGACGATAACCATTACACTACGAGCACCTCCACAGACTGGAAGAAATCCCATTTTATTTTTAACCGGAGAGATTAGACTTCCATATAATTGATAACTTGTCAATAACATTCCACGCTTTCACTAGACTTGTGTAGACATCGATTTTATTAGATGAGATGTGGCTGCCGAGGTATGTGAACTGGTTTGCTAATTACTTTTTACTTAGAGTTGAAATTCAGGAAATGATAGTTAGTTCACTAATCTTTTTAATTTAGCGATTTCAATCAAATCCCCGTGTTTCATTAACGTTGCAATTTTCCAAATTAACTAAGGAATAATATGAATATTGAATGCGTGGGGGAAATATTAGGTGCGAAGAAAGTAATTCCGGGGAAATTTTTACCAAGATAATCATTGAAAAACGGTGAAGAATCCGATGCATATTTTGTAGATGCATCCTAAGTGCATGCATTAATCCAGTGTTAAAACGCGTATTGAAATTCATTTCTATAGGTATTTCACTCACTAGATCTGTGTGTATGAATGCGCATAGGGATAAGGTAGGCGTGCACGTTGCTGCATTTCAATTGATGTCTCATTCATGATGTTTGAAACATGAGCCGGATATGTTAAACAGAAAAGCTCATCTGAGAAATGAAACCTCTTATGCCTTGCAAGACGAGCCATTTTCCGTTCTTTTGTCATCCTAAATATTATCTTTTTACTACTCTTCTTTTCTTTTACTACTACTACTACTACTACTACTACTACTACTACTACTACTGTTTCTGATGCTGCTGTTGCTGCTGCTAAAACTACTACTACATCAGCTTCCATTTATATTTTCTTCTTCAAATTTTTTTCGGTTTTTTTTTCATATTTTATTTCATCCCCTGTTGTTCATATGTTTTGTTTTACTTTATTTCATATTTTCTTTGTTCTTTTCTCTTCTTGATTCTTCTTCAGCCTCTTTTAAAAGTATTTTCTACCACTTCACTTAACTTCTTCTTCTTCTTCTTCTTCTTCTTCTTCTTCTTCTTCTTCTTCTTCTTCTTCTTCTTCTTCTTTCGCTCTCTTTTCTTCCAACGACTTTTTCTTACATTTTCCTTCATTTTTTAAAATTTACTTTTCCATCAGCTTCTTTTTCTTTAATTTTCTACTCCCTATTTGATCATTTTCTCATTTTTTTCTTCCAAGATCTCCTTCACCTCATTCTTTTTTTTTTTTTTGCTATTCACTTCCGTCCTTTGCAGTAGTGCTTCTTTCTTTCATTTCCTTAATCTTTTTACTTTTCTTTCATTTTACCTTCTTCTTCTTCTTCTTCTTCTTCTTCTTCTTCTTCTTCTTCTTCTTCTTCTTCTTCTTCTTCTTCTTCATTCGAATATATTTCATTTTTGAATCTCTTCTATATGTGCATCAATGTTTGTCTTTTACGTCTTTTCTTTATTACCTTTTTTTGTTTCAAGTTATCTTATCCATGTCTTCTTCTTCTTCTTCTTCTTCTTCTTCTTCTTCTTCTTCTTCTTCTTCTTCTTCTTCTTCCAAATTCTGTTTATTTTCTCCTCTCTATTTTGTCTTTCTCTAGTTTTTCTTCTTTTTATAACATTCTTCACTTCATTCTGTTTAATTTTCTTAGTCTTTTACTTTATTTCCTCTGCCTCTTTATTCTAATTGCCAAAACTTTTTACTTTCACTTAACCTTCTTCTTCTTCTTCTTCTTCTTCTTCTTCACTCAATTACAATTCATTTTTGAATTTCTTTTATATATTTTATATTTATTACCATTATTTCTTTTTGTTTTAGTCTTTTTATCTTTTCTACTTCATTACATTTTATTTTCTTCCTTTCCCAGTTCTTCGTTCCCATCTGTCCGTTGCTTCCTCTTCCTTTCCATTTCTATCTATCTATCTATCTATCTATCTATCTCATTATTTTCATATCTACCAATCTCATCCCTCTCTCTCTCTCTCTCTCTCTCTCTCTCTCTCTCTCTCTCTTCTTCTTCTTCTTCTTCTTCTTCTTCTTCTACTATTTCTTCTTCTTCTATACCACCCTCTTTACCCATTAAGTCTTCCGTTCAAATCTACAGCGCGATCACTAAATAAACGCCCGACGTATTGAAGATAAAAAATGGCGGCCGTCTTCCGAGAGTAAACACCAAGTCAAACGCTTACTTCCGTCTTACTGACGTCATTTCTGACATTGGAATTTATGGCCGTTCGACATTCTGCCCCCAGAGAAAGAACGCGTCTTGTCCATCGATCGAGCAAGATTGAAAGAAAAAAGTTTGTATAGAATTTGCCACGCCCTCTCTCCCGTTTGATCATTATTTTCATTTATATCATCATGATTGGCATCTTTATATCTATTATCATCATCATTATTGATCTGTGTGATGTTCTTGTAATGAGTTTCAGTATGCATTTACTTATGTTACACAAACATAAATTCTGTTTATGAGATAAATCTATTGTAACCTTCTACTGCTGCCAAGTTGGGAATTCGTTTCAATCGATATTATCTTACCTTAATCTAATAATAATAATAATCACATAAAATTGACAGTGATGCCAATCATAATGGAAACCCTTGGAACCTGAAAAATCAGTTCCAAGAACTGGAGATCAGAAGAACTGACTCTGTCCAGACTGCAATATTGCTGAATTCAGCAAAAATACTCGGAAGAATCATGGAGCAATGCGGAGTTTTGTGTCATTCGAAATTCGGTCAGAAACCAACTGTTCTTATTGATGAGAAAATTCACAAGAAGAAGAAGAAGAAGAAGAAGAAGAAGAAGAAGAAGATAAGCGAAGAAGAAGAAGAAGAAGAAGAAGAAGAAGAAGAAGAAGAAGAAGAAGAAGAAGAAGAAAGCAACTGTCACTCAATTCGTTTCATTTGGTGTGTATTCAGACTCTAGTCTTCGTCTTTATTGTTATATTCACAACGTTTTGGCTGATTTGTCCTTCGGTCTGCTTCAGGTGTGACTTGTCGAAGTAGGGAACTTCCAAGGAACTTCCGACGGAATCCTTTAGAAGTTCTTAGTGAATCATTTAGAGGTTACAGGTTCAATCTTGACAATAGGTAAAAAATAATAAGAAATACTTACTATAATTTAACATCCGTTTACAGTTAACGGAAATAGAGCAATATATCCCCCTTGGATTAAATCAAAGTTTCCGTTCGAAGTTTTGCGTAGGCTTCCAAGTTCGAAAAGAAACACCAAATGAAGGTCGAAAGACGCATCGGCCGAGACGTTGTGAATATAAAAATAAACATGAAGACTATAGTCCAGATACACTAAATGTCATCAAGTTTCTTTCGGAAATTTAGATAAGTATTTGTCATTTTGTAGATTTTTCATATAGGAAAGAGAAAAGGAAGCAAAAAGCTCGATAAATACCTGAACCATGTCAGAGATCTGTAAAATTTGATAGTGATACCGATCCTTAAATCGATCCCCAAGAATGTGAAAAAGAAATTGGTGGAACTGAAGACTAGAAGAAGAATCAAGACCA
This sequence comes from Sepioteuthis lessoniana, assembly GCA_963585895.1. Lineage (NCBI taxonomy): Eukaryota > Metazoa > Mollusca > Cephalopoda > Myopsida > Loliginidae > Sepioteuthis > Sepioteuthis lessoniana. The sequence goes on from OY757912.1 coordinate 106,526,877, forward strand.
GCCAGACTACAGCACTGCAAAAATTGGCCATGTTCCTTAAAAGAGAATTGGAGATCTAAGGAGATGGACTGTCGCTTAAACTTCAAAGAAAAAAAAAACACAAGTTAGATCAAGTATGAAAAACTCACAATAATAATAATAATAATAATAATAATAATAATAATAATAAATTCTTCTACGTTGTAGCCGTATCAGTACGACTGTAAGGTTGAGCCACCAAGATTTTAACGAAACACTTGCAGAAAAAGCTAGATGTGAATTACACAAGAATGCTGTACCCCACAGAAAAGCAGCTGAAACACGTGCTATACATGCTGGGCAATAACAAACTCAAAAACTTGCATATATCAGCTCTATAGGGACATTGGATGATGTTTAGAGGAGTTCCCAAGAGCAACGGCCAAGAAGGATGGATAGCGAAAAAGTATTAAAGGAATCCGTGCAACATCCATGACTTGATGAGGAAGCACAAAATAATGTTCTAAGTAGCAATCAAAGCGTTTATTGATAAAACGCAACAGAATAGCATGTGTTGGTTAGGTAAAAACTGAGATGAAACAGGAATTAAAATAATAATCCAATGCTGCAAACTAATACAAAAGTACAAGACTAGAAACGACAAGCTGAGGATGGTGATCCACAGGGAATTGTGCAAAGGATTGAGATTTGACAATTCTACTAAATGGTGTAGGCATAAACCAGAGTCCGATATAATGAAATGAAAAAAGATTCTCTGTGATTTTGAGATACAAATGGATAATCCAATCCCAGTTAGAAAACCAGGCCTAGTGTTAATTAACAAGAAAAAAGAATTTTTATTTCGGTGGATTTTGCCATTCAAGTGGACTACAAAGTTAATTTTTTTTTTAAATACGAAAAGATAGACAAATACTAGGACCTTGCCTGAGAACTAAAAAAAATCTGAGGAAGATGAGGATAACGATGATATGAAATTTAGTTGATGCGCAAGGAACGGTCTCCAAACCCTTGGTAAAAAAGACTGGAGGAATTAGAAATCACATGAAGAATCGAGATCAGCCATACAACTCCTTTTTAAGATCGGCTTGAATACTGAGAGAGTTCCTGGAGACCAAAGGAGACTTACTGTCACTCAAGCTCCAGCGAACGACCATTAGTTAATATTGTTGAGAAAAACTCCCAAAGAATGAAATATTCATAATATCACTTATTACAGAAGGAGTGCAAAAGGAACGTTGACGTGGTGGGGAGGATCCTCTACTGGTAATTATGCAAGGGACTAAACTTTACCATACAGAAGAGAATTCAACATTTTTGGTGGGAGCAAAAGTACACCAACGGAAGAAAAGATGTCCTGGGCAAGACACTAAAATTGCACCTAGTGGTGAAACACCAGTTGCGGATCAATGAGAAGTGTGAAGTACTCCTTCATTTCTACAACTCCCAGGTCCACTTTGACCCGGAATGGAAGTACTTAATGTACCAACCCCTCCGCTTGGGCAAGATATGACACAATGTAATTTTTTAAGCGGAGTTTAACAGGTTTGAACTCAGAGTTTTCCTTCTCCTAGACTAGTTGCCTCACCAAGGCTGAAGAACCCAGTCTGCCCAACTATTTACCCAAAGCTGGAAGGAGAATAATTGGATTCATACCTTTCCCAAGGGTATTAGTGTTATGTGAAATGCCATCAGTCTCGTCCAGGATTTGAACTCGTGTCGCCGTGTCCATTTCCTTCGACAATAACCAATACACCATATATATGTCCCATATATATATATATATATATATATATATATATATATATATATGAAATAGATCTGTTTGAAAATTATCTCTTTTAGATAGAAACACTTGATGTCATATAAATGTAAATCCCTTTCATAAAGAATACTTTTGTTTATTCAATAAGGATTATTATTAAGCTTGACGGCATAAACACAAGAATGCTGCAAGCAATATTGAACAAGACCTGGAGGTAAAACCCCACAAAACACCAGCTGTACGGCTACTTACCACCCATCACGAAAACTATCAAAGTTAGACAAACCAGACATGGGGGACACTGCTGGAGAAATAAGGATGAATTCATAAGTGATGTACTCCTGTGGACCCGTTCACATGGAGCTCTCCAAAGTATGAAGTACCTTGTCATTACAATTACTCACAGGTTACTCTGACCCGGAGAGGTAGTACCTGTTTATATTTACCAGCCCCTCCTCACGGAAGGTCAATTTTGTAAGCGGATTTTAACAGGTTTGAATTCAGAGTTTACTTTCTCCAAGATTAGTTTCCTAAACAAGGGTAAAGAACCTAGTCTGCCCTACTATTTACCCATAACTGGGAGGGAGAATAATTGAATTCATACCTTTCCCAAGAGTATTACGGCTATGTGAAAAGCAACCATTCGTGTACAGGATTTGAACTCGTATCGCCATGTCCATTTTCTGCAACGGTAACCATTACACCTTGGACCCTTCATTAAAAATTACCTGTTTGGGGGATTTTAATGGTCCAATATATATATATATATATATATATATATATATATATATATGTTTAAAAAATTTGTTTGGTTGGATTGTTTCTGATAAAGGCTCTTAAGAAACAACCACACAAAGATGCAAACATGAAAATACAAAGAACCTGATTCCCAAACCTCGAAGCGTGAGATAACCTGAGACGAGTTGACATGCCGTTAAAATTACTCAATCAATCACGTTTGTTATGTCAGACGAAAACGCTGCAGTATTTTTCCTTCATCTGTGCCCCCTACCTGCCAGGATTTGACACAAGGTCTTTTTTATAGTGGGGATTTAGGGGAGGGGGAGGTTGGGCACGAACCGAAACTCGTGCTCTGCTGGACAATCCTAGTCATAGAATCACTTGGTACAATGTGAAAAATGGTTGTCTTATGGCACGTAGGCCTAGTCATAGATTCACTCGACCCGAAACTCTAGTACAATATAAACATTGTACTAGAGCTTCAGGTTGAGTGAATCTTTACCAACCCCTCCGCTCGGGCAGGATATGACACAAGGTCAATTTTTAAGCGGAGTTTAACAGGTTTTGAATTCAGAGTTTTCCTTCTCCTAGACGAGTTGCCTCACCAAAGCTGAAGAACCTAGTCTGCCCTACTATTTACCCATAGCTTGAGGGAGAATAATTGGGTATTAGTGCTTTGTGAAATGCAATCAGTCTCGTCCAGGATTTGAACACGTGTCGCCGTGTCCATTTCCTACGACGATAACCGGGCACCTCTCGTACAATGTTAATCTATGCTTGTCATTGTTATTATAAATGCTAGAGTATTTTGTCGCTGAAAACCTGCTCTATGTAAAAGTAGTATTTTTCCTTCCTGAGTAGAACGACGTCTCAAAACTTTGAAAAAAATCAAATTGATTTTGATATGTTAGTACGAGTGATAATTATAAGAATGTCTGTATGATTCTCTCATCTTATTGTGTGGGTGTGCGTTTCGTAATACAAAACGCGCTAAGGCCATCTTTGCATCTAACGAAGGAAGTAACTAATTTGCTGAAACCAACGCTCGGGCGTGATTCTCGTGGTTTCTCGGAGGCTTTGCCGCCAGCAATGTCTCCAACGTCGTGATTTTAAGAGATTCAACAGATTTGAAATCCACTTCTCATATCGCCCCAAATTGTTTTTTGTTTTTGTTTTGTTTTTTTTTTTGTTTTTTAATTTTCATTTTATTTTTTCACTTAAGACATTTTTACGTTATTATTTTTATTTTATTTTATTTTATTTTTGCTGTTCGAAAGCAATTCTTGTTATGTACTATTTCTCTTTATAAATTTCTTTTATTTTATGTTTTATTTTATTTATTTATTTATTTTTTGTCTATTTCCTTGATAGATTCAAGAAAAATCTGCCAGACAAACTGACAAGTTTTCTAGCGTTAGTTATTTTGTTAGACGCAATGAATGTTCAAATAGTGAAGATAATTTTTAAAATGTTTTTTAACGAATGTTTACCACTTTTCAGCGAAAATATTAAATATATCAAAATGAAAATAGTTTTATTTTGTAAACATGATATCTAAGCTGTTACTTACTAAGTTTTGCTTAGGCTTACCGCGCAGGTACGAGTCCGCTTAAATTACCAACTGTTACTGGTGCAGACTACGCAGATGATACAGCACATCTTGCAAATATACCTGCTTATACCGAATCACTCTTGCATAGCCTGGAGCAGACACTAAGAGACATTGATCTCTACGTGAACTCAGATAAAACAAAGTTTATATTTTAATCAAGATGGTGCCATTTCCGCATTAAACGGCAAGCCTTTGAAAATAATAAAGCAGTCCATATACCTCGGTAGCAATGTCTCATCTACTGAAAGCGATGTCAGTATAGGCATTTGTAAAGCATGAACTGCAATTGTCGGGTTAAAAACCATATATCTGATCTTTCTAATGAAATAAAGGAGTATTTCTTACAAGTTCTAGCATTATCAGTACAACTGTATGGCTGCACCACGCAGGAAAATCAATATCCGTGCGTCCGTCTTTGCAATCAAGAGATTTTTCAGCTGAACTGAAACTCTTGCGGTCCACTGCGACCAATTACACCGAAGAAATCGGTGTACCTCATTACTCATGGTTCCTCGATTTTGGGAAAGTGGGCTATGACCTAAGTGACCCGCGTATATCGCGTTTCTGATCAGTTGTATTTGATGGAGTCGGGTGGGTTATATTCTATCGAGTACAGACAATCAATATCATTTGATTCATTTCAATTTCAACCGGCTGGAGTGTTTAAGAGTATTCTTCAATCTGTCTCCTACGATTTACTTTAGGACAAGATCGTATTCGGATCTTATCATGGAATAATTTACCATTTAACCATCGACAGACCAGAGCACCTCGTTGTGATTTTAACGAAACACTTGAAATAAAAAAGCAAGAGAGTAACAAGAAAAGGGCACCGAGTGCCGTTTTGAATAAATCCTGTTAGCAGCACTCTACAAAATAGCAGTTGTGCTGCTATTTACCTTCGATCTCTTAAACCATAGAAGTAAGTCATGCGGGGCACATATGGAAAAGTAAGGAGAACCTCACACATGAACAGGCCAGTGTTAACCACCCAGTAAAAAGTTAAATTAATCAGGTTGCTGTCTTGAGAACTTGCTATAATGATATTCGATAGGGACGTATGGTGAGAGAGAGTCAAGGTAATCAGTCGGTGCGCTTTGCTGTTTATAATGAGTATGAGTAAGTGATAACCTAGTGAAAGCGCTCGTAGTGTAACAGTTATCATCCTAAGAAGTGGATTCGACTACCCGAGTTCGTATCCTGGACGAGACTGTTTACTTTTCAGGTAGTGCTAATACCGTTTTGAAAGGTACAAATGCAACTATTCTCCTACAAAGAAAAGTTGGCGACCTTACCCGAGGGCAACCAGGGGGCTCCCTTTTCAATAGCTACTACACCAAGGTGTAAGGGAGGGCGCTACTCCTTTCCCTGGATTGCTCCACTTTATTCTTGATACGTAACTTATATCGCAGAGTGTTAAGCAAGAATGTATCAAGTACCATTATTAAAGTCTTTGGTATGACGCGACCTTGGATTGAACCCAGGTCTCCAGGACCATTGGCGAACAATCAACTCTCTAGGCCAATGAACCTGTTAGTTATAGGTAAATAATTGGACTTACTAGTTTCTTGAACTTTGGTATGAAACTCTGAATTCAAACAAGTTGTAGACCTGGAGACGGATGGGCTCCTACTGACTGCTGTTCAAGATATGCTACTGGAGTAGCATCCTCGCGACCAAATCAGATTACAGAGCTAGTGAAGTTAATCCATGAAATTATTCAGCAGGCTAATCACTATTCTTTCTCTAGTAGGTCGGGCTGAGCTCTTTACTTATGGTACGGTGACTAGGCTTGGAGAATGAAAACTCTGAATTCAAACCAGTTGTGGTCTAAAATTGAAGAAGGATGGGCTCCTCCAGGCTATTCATACACAAGATTCTCTATATGAGCAGCACTCACGTGACCAAACCAGTTGGGGAGACCAATGGAGAGAGGCGGGATTTTAGTTTAGGTTCTAAATTAGGTTCCAATGTTTAATATATTTTCAATATCGTCGACCTTCGGTAAATTTTTACATTAATCAATTGATTTAGGCGCAGAAAATATAGAAAAGACGACCTGAGTTCAAATCCTGAACGTGACTGGATTTCAGATAGTGTTAATACCGTTGGGAAACGGACGAATGCAACGATTCTCCTATTAGTTATGGGTAAATAGTAGCGCTGACTAGGTTCTTGAACTTTGGCATGGAACCGGTCTCGAAGAAACTCTAAATTCAAACAAGTTGTAGACCTGGAGAGGGATGGGCTCCTACTGCCTATTGCTGCTCAAGACATGCTACAGGAGTAGCACCCTCACGACCAAACCAGATTACGGAGCTAGTGAAGTGAACCCATCAAATTATTTAACGGGCTCATCTCTGCTTAACTTTGTTGATTGGATAGGGACTGTGCTTTCATTGCGACTGGAACGGAAGTTGTAAAAAGGGATACGAGAAAATTTAAACCTTTATGTAAACCTTTTGTGTCAAATGCCAATTTACAAATACGCACACTGAAAAGTGTGTATTTCGCTTGATTGATACGTTAAACGGCATGTCAACTTCTTTTGGAGTATTAATGCCGAAAGTTAATTGATTTTTGGATGCTCAATTGTAACAAAGGAGAAGAGAGAAAAATTGAGAAGCAAGAAAGAAAAGAGAGAAAAAGGAGAGGCAGAAAGAAGAGTGAAGAGAAAGAGGAAAGTAGAATGACAGAGAAGAGGAAAGAGAAGGAAAGAAGTGGGGAGAGAGAGAGAGAGAGAGAGGGGAGAAAACACGATAGAGCGAAAGAAGAAAAGAATACATTTCGAATGAAGAGACAAGACAGAAAGAAAAAGAGATAGAAAGAATAGATGTTAGAGAGAAGGAAGAAATGAGAGGAGATTTGGTTTGGTTGTTTAATGGCATATCAACCTTTAAAGGTTATTTAATGCCAAAGCAATTCTCCTAGAAGAACGGTAGTAGTAGTATTTAACCCATAGCTGGGAGGATAAGGGGGTTCATACCTTTCCCAAGGGTATTTGTCCGAAAGTGAACGTAATAGCGCGACTGGAGTTCGAACATGCTTACTACGATTCCACAGTCCATCGCTTTAACCATTACACCACGAGGACACAACACTGAGAGGAGACGGGAAATAGGTATGTGTGTGTGATGTTGGCTGGTTGGGTTTTAAGGCATATCAACCTTTGTAGGTTATTTAACGCCAAATTTATTTTTATACAAATAATCAGTTCTATTTCAAACAATTCTGTTTAGCATAAGCACATAGTTTAATTGTCAAAAACATTTCTATTTCAAGGTATTTAGTTTAGTCAAACAGTTCTACAGTTCTAATTCATACAATTCAGTTTAGCCTACGTGAAGTTTCAATATCATAAACAGTTCTATTTCAAGCAATTCAGTTTTGCACAAGTACGCAATTTAGTTCTATTTGACCCTTTCAGGTGCTACAACTCAGGGCCAGATTGGGCCCGGGGGTGATGGCAACAAAGTGACACTCTGCATTCCACATTAATGGAACTTCACCTACAGATTGTTTAGTGTTATATCCAGGAAACTCGTATAGGGAGTCTTACCCCATTGCAGAGAAGTAGTCAGTGTATTGTACTGCCTCAACCGACAGGTTAAGTGTGTGTGAAAGAAAGAGAAAACGAAAGAGAGAGAGAGAGAGAGAGAGAGAGAGAGAGAGAGTGAAAAAGAGAGAGAGGGAAGAAATTGTTTCTTAGTTTAATGGCAACTCTACCAGATGATTGTCGTAATAAGACAACATGAAACCAATGGTCGCAGATTAGCGTCCATACTATGAAATATATATATATATATATATATAAACTAATAGATATTGAATTATTATATCATAGCTCTATCACTGATATTGAGCACTCCCAAAATTATACTGCATTCGGTCTACCACAAACCCTACAAGTGACATTGTGACAGCAATACACTGTTATATATATATATAGCTGGGTGGTCTGAAGCCTTAGTCTATCGTAAAGTTGGACGGGTTTCGATCCCGGCTTCGAGCATCCTGCGGGTCTAGCCACACTGAAGAGTTCTGATAGAACGAAACAGTCTGTCTGTGATGACAATATATATATATATATATATATATATATATATATATATATATATATATATAAGTATTATTCGGTCCAGTTAAACCGAAGTTGGGAGTAATTCCATCGCGACAAAAAAAAAATTCAACACTGAACATTTAAATTTTCCGGGTAAAGAGCTCAATGTAACTGACATTTCAGAGCAATAATTTCTTTAAGAAAAAAACAAAACCGGTCACATAAGGATTATGAATTTATTTCCATCCTGTTATATGGAGAAAAAAAAACAATTATTAACAGAACTTCTTCAGATCTTATGGATTAAAAAATTCAGAATAGACACAGGAAATAAGGGTGGGAGGGGATAGAATAGGGGTGAAGAGTTTTTTTCCTCATTTAGCCCACTTCTGTTTTTTTGTTTTTTTTATTATTGCAGGGTGGAATTATAGTAAATTAATTTTTCATTTTTTTTAAATTCTAATTAATCTTCGACTTAAAACTCCAGATTTAATACGAATTTAGATAACATAACTTTATTTGATAACTTTACGTAAGGATACAATAATACTTATATTAAATTAAATTCAAGATTTAAAATTAAAATTAATTTTTTTTTTAATTTCAAATTTATTTTCGAGCCTATTAATTCACTTACCCTTTTATTGAATAGTACGTATATATGATATGGTTTCTGCACATTTTATTTTATTTTATTTTTATTCATTTACCTTAAATCTCAATTTAATCCAATGTTTTTTAAAAACATTATCTATGATAATTTTTCTACAGTTTAAATTTAGTCCTATGTCTACATCTAGCTATTAATTCACATCTCTTATTAACAGTATTTCAGGGTCTGGGTAAGTGAGAGAATGAAGAGTAGACGGAGAAGGAAAAAAGGAAAGAGAGAAAAAAGTTTGGTTTGGGTTGGTTGTTTTATTTGTTTAACGGTATATCATCTAGTTACGGTTTATTTGATGACATAATTTGAATTATTTATATTCGATTACAATAGAGAAGAGAAAGAAGCAGAGGTTGGGCCCTGAAATCTTCAATCTATATCAACACCATTTCTTCTTTCCCGGCAATAGGTTTTATGGACAGTTGACTTCTGTGTTATTTTATTAATCTATATTGGTTTTTCAATTGTATTATCTATTGAATGAACTACCTTTGATTTTACGCTGAGTAAACTCGTCACGTAAATTGTGACTACAGTAAAAAACAAAAGGAAAAACACAATCCTCAGCTGAAAGTTTTTTTTGTGTGTGTGAAGACAATGCCGCGCGTAATGTTTTGTTTGATTTTGACAAGATTTCGTGGGGGGACATCCAATTTAGACACAAGGATTAGAAAGCCAGTTTAGTAAATTGGTTGGCTGATTGGTTGAGTTTTATGGCATATCAACCCCTGTAGGTTATTCAAAGCCAACTCCACTCTCAAACAAATCATCAGTTCTATTTCAAAGAATCAAGTTTAGCATGAGTAGACAATTTAATTGTCACAAACATTTGCAACCTCTGTCCCCTATGTATAGCACTAGACCTTGCTGTCTAGTTCCAGCTATAACCCGGCATACGTGCCCGGATCCAGATTTGTATTCGTGAAACTGCTTGGTTTATTAGACCCACATTGCACTTAGTGGGTTGATGAGCAGCACAGACCAGCAGGGTTCGGGTCTTGGCTTTTCCCGACCTTCCTCTCCCCTAAATCCCCACAATAATCATTGACCTTGTGTCAGGTCCTGTCTGGTGCGAGGCAGCGACAAATATCTATATTTATGTGCGAGCGACAGCTCATATGCAAGCACACAAACTTAGGCATACCTTAGGTATACATATACACACAAAAAATCTCGCTCCAAACAAAAATTAACCATATCAATCGGTCTTTTTTTTTTTTTTTTAAATCCTTCATTCTGTCTAATGAATGAATAAAGCATAAAACCCAGGGTCGCAGACACTACTATATAATCCAAATTAACAATTTCTCGGAGAATCAATTTTGCTGTTGGTGATCATAGAGAGGCAGCAAGAAATATTTGTTATTTTTATCTTCTTTTGCGCATGCGTCATTTTAATACGCAGGTGCGCGTATCACGGTAGCCGGATCGGTACGAGGCCTCGAACCGCGAAGTATGCAACTCTACACCGACCTCTAACCGGTGGAGAATTTTCAGATTCAAATGATGACAGGTTTTTTTCAAGCACCTGTTGACATTTGAGTAATGTGATCACCAAGGCGCACGGTGCGTGCGTCGGCAGGTCGATACTAGAGAGAAAGGAAAAGATTCAAGAGTGAGTGAGACAGACCTAATCGATATTTCTTCAACATTTTCCACACCCTCTCCTGACTGGGACGTCTCTGTCGAGCTTTTCTTCCTATGTTGAGTAAATCTAAAGCGTGGGGTATTCGACCTAGATAGTTGTAATAAAAAGCTGAGAACAAGGTCGAAAACAACAACGGAAAATATTTCGTGTAAGAATTCACATAACGCAGTTATTCGTGTATTGGACGATCCGTTATTTATGGTCAAGACATCGTTAATTCTTAGTTTAGCTTGGCTTGGTTTTATGGCATATCAACCTTTGTAGGTTATTAAATGCTGAATCCATGTATATACATAGAAACAGTTTTATTTCAAGCAATTCAGTTTAGCATAAGTACACAGTTTCGTTCTATTTGACCTATAGATAGGACCCTATTCGGTGCTACCACTCCGGGACAGAGAGAACCTAGGAGGGGATGGCAATAAAGGGGTATTTCACGTTCCCCAAAGCTCTAGCATTACTGGAACCTCATTATCAGATTTTTTTCGTGTTAAATCCAGGACACACTTTGAGGAAGTTTAATATTTCTGCACAGATGCTGTCGATACAACCTACAACTCCAGCCGACTGGGCCATTCGTTGGGATGTCTTACTCCTCTGCAGAAAAGCAGTTGATGCTTTTTACAGCCCCAGTCGACTGGGCGAGTTAATTCTTATATTTAAATATTAATAACAAGGATTGCTTCACTTTCTTTTTATTTCCTTAATTCAATCCTATAAAATTATTCAAAGTTCAACCTGACAAATTTGCTTTATTATTAGGTTTTCAAAATTCGACATATACATGAGAATATAAGGTATAAATTGAAAAAAGTATGGAAACGAGAAATTTGATTTTTTTATTCTAAAATTTGAATTTTAAATGAAATCTTTTATAAAACGTGGATATTGTTTGAAGCCATATCTAGGATAATCGTTGAGTGGGGTCTTATCCCCTTGCAGAGAGGCAGTCGGTGTATTCTAGAGCCCAAACCAACTGGGCTGGAGAATAATTGGATTCATACCTTGGTCCTGGTATTAGCATTAGGTGATAGGCAAACAGTCTCATCCATGAATTGAACTCGGGATCCATTACCCACGACAGTAACCATTACCCCACGAACTCCTCTTTTTACTATTTAACTATGATTGCTAGAAGGGAAATTATGGATTTATGCCTTACACGTGATTAAATAAATACTCAAGAGAAAGAACAACACACACACACACACACACATACACTCACCTACTCGTATACACATAATAAACGTACGATCATATATATAAAATGCATTCCTTTTGTAATTGAATTTTGATTAATATGACATACGCCAGAGGTCGTTCACAATACTTGATGCTCGTAAGTAGCTAACATTTTCAGAACAAAACAGACACATCGTTGCTTAATTTAAGTCACACTCACATCGATAGTTAGCTTTAAACATTCTGACGAAGGACAAAAATTTATAAATAGATTTATGCACATATATATATATATATATATATATATATATATATATATATATATATATATATATATCTACTTTCTTTAAAGAAAAACCAAAGACCGGTTATTTTAGGATTATAAGTTTATTTCCATCCTGTTTTGCGTTTCTGGTGTAAACCAAAAATACGAAGAAAAATATAACAGGACTTCTTCAGATCCAATGGATAAATAAACCAGAATAGACACGAGAGAGATAAT
>OY757912.1:106541526-106566526 GCA_963585895.1 Sepioteuthis lessoniana
GTACTAAGCATTTCAAAATTTATCAATAATAAAAATTTCTGTCACGTCTATCTATCGATCGATTTATCTAGCTCGCTATATATATATTGTGACGGCAAATTGTCTAAAATCCCCAAACGGGACTTTATTTTCGCACGTGTGAAGACGGGGCAGGTTGGCACTTGATCCCCTACCGAAATAAGTCCTGTTCAGAGTTCTTTTCTCAGGCAGATAAGAACTGGCATATTACGTGAGGGAATAATTTAAGGCCAGACTGACCGCCGCTGGCAAGGGGTTCCAAATTTCACACTATCACACACCCACCAGGTCGCTTTCTTCTTTCCCCGAGATAATGGAAGAAAGTGAGCCTATAGGTCTTAGTTGTAATAATATTAATATTGCTACAGTCGGCAACTCAATTTCCCGTGTGATACTTTAGGGATTAAGAGGACAGTTCTAAGCAAGATAATATAAGGCGAATAGAAGCTGAAAGGAAAGCATGGAATAATAACATAGACCACATGGTAAAATTAAAATACATAAGTTCTTTACTACGGTTATATACATATATATGTTCAAAGTGTCAAAAATATGTAATAGGATAGTCCATGAATATAAATGTCTTTTCTTGGCTTTTATCCTTTTCCAAATTGAGAGAGAGTGGTAAACAAAAATTTGGGTGTAAAGGGAAAATGTCCCAAAGTTACTTATCTTATTTTTTTGACGGGGTTCCACTGGAGAATTTCTCTTCTTTCACGGGCTAATAGACTTTGTATTGCTTTTAATGCTGGCTTGAGAGGTTTTGGAGTCCCTCGTGTCTCAGTCTTTTGTCTTTAGCCCGGAGTGAAATGGCTGTCGTCCGTCTGCCATGAGACTTGTCCAAAAAACTCTGTTTTTTTTTTTGTATTTTCCTTCCGTTGAGGGGAAGGGAACCCTACTTCCGTTTGAGGCTCCCCCCCACCAATCATTTGGCTTCATTTTCTCTTTCCCCTTCCGATGTCCGGCGACCCAAGGTCACTTAAGTGCAAACATCTGTGTGACCCACAATCATTTCTAACGGTCACTTTTTGACTGCTAGATAATTTTAGTTCAACGGAGGGGGTATCCTTCCCACCTCCTCAATTCTGTGAGCCATCACGTGACAATATATATATATATATATGTGTGTGTGTGTGTGTGTGTGTGTGTGTGTGTGTTAATATTTATTTCATTTAATTCTAATCTACCAATTGTAAACATTCCATAACATATCAATCCTTATTTGTCAATGTTATCCTTCTTTGTATCTGTTTAATTTGACTAACCGGCTCATTGGCCTAGTGGGTAGAGTGTTTATTAATGTTCCGGGAGACCAGTGTTGAATCCCAGGTTTCGTCATACCAAAGACTGTAATAACGGTACTTGATACTTCCTTGCTTAACACTCAGCAATATAAGGTACGTATCATGGGTAAAGTGGAGCAATCCAGGGAAAGGAGTGGCACCCTCCCCTATACCTCTGTATAGTAGCTATTGAAAAGGGAGCCTTTGAGTCGCCCTCGACTACAGTCGCCAATTTTACTTACATTATCTATCTAAGTATATACAAACGATGATTATCATCACACCTTTAAATAACAGTTGTGGTTTTATCAGAATTGGTTCCACTCACAACAAATAATGGAATTATAAAACAAACAAAAAGATAGATGCGAACAAATTTCTCTACAAATCGTGTCAACGTAGACGTTTGTATTAGGTCTTATCAAAGACCAATCTCTAAAGAAGAAAACTCCCGATCTTCATTAATTGATAACCACCCACACTTTTGGAGGTGCCCTTGGTATAATGGTTATCATCGTTGTAAATAGACACGGTGACACGAGTTCAAATCCTGGACGAGACTGATTGCATTTCACATAGAGCTAATACCCTTGGGAAAGGTATAAATCCAATTATTCTCCCTCCAGCTATGGGTAAATAGTAGGGCAGACTGGTTCTTCAGCCTTGCTGAGGCAACTAGTCTAGGAGAAGGAAAACTCTGAAATCAAACCTGTTAAACTCTGCATAAAAAATTGACCTTGTGTCATATCCTACCCGAGCGGAGGGGTTGGTAAATATAGATAATCACCCACATTCCCTAGAATTTATGGACTTCCTAAAACCCATAAACTCCACTGCGAACAATTATTTCTGGGATTGGATTTGATCCCCACCAGATTGCGAAATATTTAGCCAAAATGTTATCCCTCTTCTTGGACCAGATTAGCGATTAACACATTACCATACAACATCAATGATTTAAACTTGTAAAACAAATTTCAAACCAGTCTCGATATAAAATCATTATACACCAATATCCCTGTAAAAAATGTATCAAATGTTTAGAAATTCATCTCAAGAAAATAAAATATTACCTGTACATTTATTCACGAAATTATTAAAATTTACACGTTATGCACGAAATATTGTTTTTTTTTTGTTTTTTTTGTCGTTGTTGTTGAAAGAATAATATTCTTATAAAGAAAATCTGGTTTACCCATAAGCTCGCCAATTTGTGTAGTCACTGCAAGCCCTTTTCTTGAAATCCTAGAATCTGGTCCTTTTAAAAACACAATACCTAAAGATCGAAACTATTTCCGTTATATAGATTACATATTACTCATTTATCCATGGAAAAACGACTTAACAAAAATACGGAAAAATTAAATAATATTGAACTTACCATTGATTTTATTTATGTCCATCAAACTAACAACACCTTACCTTTCTAGGACATTTTATAAATAATCTAGAATACACCCAGCAATAATGATTGTTGAATTTTATATAAAATATCTTTTTCATAATCCAAATTAAAAAGATTTCAAAATCTAAAAAGAATAAAGCAATAAATGAAAAGCATCTCGTATGTTATAGTAATAAAAAACACAACTTTCATGTAGCAAACTTAGAATTATTTGAAAAATCAAATTGTCTGTGTCGTTAATAAAAGGAGAGTCTCTGTCTCTCTCTCTCTCTCTCTCTCTCTCTCTCTCTCTCTCTCTCTCTCTCTCTCTCTCTTCCTTGTTGCTGTTGATGTAGATTCAAAAGATACGTAGCCAAGCAGACGAATTTTAAAAAAAGCTAAAGAAACAGTTCTGTTGTGACGTCAGCCTACTTTCCCGACAACATTTTTGTCTTTTTTTTCCTTTCTCTTTCACGAGTCACATGATTTGTTCTTTCTTTCTTTTTCACTTTAATTATTTTTTTCTTTAAAAATTACAATAAAAAAACGCCATAGATCTCGACTTCCGTTCATTCTTTCTTTATTATTTCCTTTCATTTTTTTAATTTCTTCCTTTCTACATCATTTTTATATTTTTTTCTTTCTTTAAAGATTGCGACAAAAAAAAGTCAGAGATTTCACCTTCAGTTCAATCTTTCTTTCTTTCTTTCTTTCTTTCTTTCTTATATATTATATATACAGACACACAGATGTACACACAGAACGCTACACTTGTGTTTTATATTACGAGATGATAGCCTTATCATTCATTACAAATCCATTGATAAAATTGACCATATTCATTTTTACTCACATTAAAACACCAAAACAAATAGAACAATAATAATAGACTTTTATATTAGCACTCTGAAGATACACATTCACAAATTTTTAAATCATCAATTTGACAATATAGAAAACTCCTTCACGCAACTTCAATATCCTAAATATTTCATACAACAAATCAAATCAAAAGTTCTAAAAATTCACAAACGCAGATGTTCTTTAGAAATTCAAAATAATGATCTTTTTAAAAAATGCATAACATAGATAACATATAACATATCATTTTACTCAGCATTTCAACCAAAAACACCCTCGAAAAAAAACTAAATGACCTTTACAAGCTCGTTAAATATAATTTTAATTAATGATAATTAACAGCAATACCCGAATCAAATCCATAAACAATGTCTTGATTGTGATAAAAGACATGTGATTGAATCTTCTCGTAGTCTCAATAAATGAATTTATGAGCACTCAAGACATTCATAAAGAGGAAACATAGATAACGCTTTGGTCAAACATAATTCAGAAAATAATCCCGACTTTAATTTTAAAGATAAGAAAATGTTAGTTTATTCACAAAATTCAAAAACACGGGGAAATTTTTTAATCTTCTATCATTTCAAACCACAATATTATCAGACAGAGACCGGATTATTTCAATTTTTATTTGGTCAGATTGGTGCTGAAAGGTTACAACATGTCGTTTTTAAGATAATTTGGAGTCATCGTAGATAGATAGATAGATAGATAGATAGATAGATAGATAGATAGATAGATAGATAGATTATATAAAAATCTAAAGAAAAAGGCTAACATAGATAAATACGGAGAGATAAGTTATGGAATATTTATAATAGGTAGATATGAATTCAATAATATATTAAAATTGATAGATATGTACGGAAAAACATATTTTATATATGAAGATGTTTACAATTTGTCTAAAAATGTGTTTACCACAACAAGCCTGAATTGAAAAAAGAATCCACATAATAAAAACACACTCTTCGGTAAAGAAAAGGTTCCTGGCACAACAATCATTAAAGAAATTCATGCTATTGATTACTTTATCATAGATAGATAGATAGATAGTCAAATTAAATGAAGATAGAAAGAAGAGGGCTAACGCTGATAAAAACGGAGAGATATGTTATGGAATATTTATAATAGATAGATATGAACAAAATAATATAAATATTAGATAGATAGATAGATAGATAGATAGATAGATAGATAGATTTGAACAACGACAGAAGGCTACATAGATAACTACGAACAGAGATAGATAGATAGATAGATAGATAGATGTGGTATGGAATTTTTTATGAATAAATGTTAGAATGCTAATTACATTACAAAAAATTAAGATAAAACGTAACCAAAGGAAAAAGAATGTTTGAAAACATCTTCATCTTTTTCACATCATTTAATAACTCACATATCCTGATGAAGGTATGGACTGTTATCGTTAGGTTATCGATCATATGGAATTTGAATTTATCCAATAAAATAAAACGCAATGTTTTTCCCGGCAGTGGTCGTGTCAATTCTATTATATGGAAGCACTATACGGACACTGTCAAAGAGAAAAAGTAAGACGGGAATTGCGCAAGAATGCAACGAGCTATATTTTAAAAAATCCTGGAAACAACATCCCACAATACAGGAGCTGTATGGTTACTTAGCTCCCATCTATGAAGCCATCCAAATTAGACTGACAAGACACGCAGGACACTGCAGGAGAAGTAAGGACGAACTCTTAGGCCACGTTTTTCAATGGACTCCTTCACACGGACGTGCAAGTGTTAAGCGACTAACTAGAACTTATTTACAAAAGCTCTGTACGGACACAGGATGTAGTCTAGAAGACTTGACGGAAGCAATAGATGATAAAGACGAATGGCGACAGAGAGAGAGTGTGTGTGTCAGGGAAATCAGTACTAACAGCATGACAATGATTATATATATATATATATATATATATATATATTGTTATGGGAACATATCCTACCATACACCAAAGATGGACTCGTTAAACCTAACATATTCTCCGAGCTTAGCTCGTTCGGGGGAGATAACTTCTCGATCCTTACGAGACATTTGACAGACGGACTGCAAGCTGAGCACGGCTAGTACTTCCTTTGTATGACTCCCTTTTTCTGCTCATACAATAACGTTTACCTATCACCCGTTGTTTCAGTTGTTCTTCCACCGGTCTTATCTGAAGACCACAACATATCTATATATATATATAAAGTGCCAATCAGTTCGTAAGTGGATTTTTTTTAAATGAATTTGTTTTTCTTAATTTTTTTCCCTAAAATAAGAACTGCATTCTTTCAAACTGTTTTATAGGGGAAATTATTCTAATCTCGCAAAAATATTAGTTATGAGCATAATCAAAATGTCGCCAAATCGAACTGATCGCTTCAAACCTGAATAGAGATCAAGCATAAATTTTTATTGGCTGAGAAGTACAGACCATGTGGAATTTACAGAAGAATGTGTGATATGAACAGGAAAGCATGTTTTATTTAAAGAAAATGTTCTTAACTAGGCGAGACATGAGTTTATCACAACGAACCTGAATCGAAAAGACACATAATGAAAACACACTGATTATTCGGTAAAGAAAAGGTTCCGGGCTCTGCAATCATTAAAGATGTTCATACTGACAGTGTTCTAAGGTATGAAAGGACCCCATCACTATAGAAGAAGAGTCATAGTTAACACAGTACCAGTTCTTATAAGATTAGAAAAACTGATTCTGATTGTTTTAGCTTTATAAAAAGTGATAGATTGTTACAACAAAAAAGTTAAGCAATTCTTTTCTTTCTGTGTGAGACTTAGAACTGTTTGAACGATCCTCATATGTATATATATATACTATTTCAAGAAAAAAAACAATATTCGGTCATATTAGGATGATAAATTTATTTCCATCCTGTTAAGAGCATTGATGTGAATCAAAGACTCCAAAATAATTTTTTAACGGGACTTCATCAGATCCAATAAGAAAATAAATTACAACCAGATAGGAGGCATAGTCAAAGGATTTGTTCTCTACTCTAGATTTACTGGCTTGAAGAATGCCTCATATATATATACAGAGAGAGAGAGAGAGAGAGAGAGAGAGAGAGAGAGAGAGAGTCAAACAGAGAGATAGAAAGTGACATAAGAGAGACGCATAGCCAAGTTTTTTATACATTCATTTTATGTTCATTTGCTTATTTGCATATATCAGGAAAAAGAAAAAAAAACAACCAGATTAACTTGTGCCCCCGTTGTTTATATATATATATATATATATATATATGTGTGTGTATGTGTGTGTGTGTGTGTGTGTGTGTGTGTACAGGGTGTTACAAAATAGATGCAACCCATTAATATGATATTGATTTATAGCTGAAACAAGCGCTAGGGCGGTCATTTGAAACACGTCTTGTAAAAATTGCATCCTTTGAGCAACAGACATGAAAGTAATTTTTATTGTTATTATATCAGCTTCCAGGACATGCAATCTTTTTGAGTGTCTTGTCTGATTAATAAATCCTTATCATACAAATTGGTTGCATCTATTTTGAAATAATTAAAAATGATTTTGTCTCCAAATGAGTAGTGATTCAAAATATTTTCTCCTCCCTTATCCAAGGAATTGTAATCGAGGATTGTTGTCGTTGGCGATCGTAGTCGAAGGTGACCAGAAAGCTCACTTTTCAATAGCTACTACACCGATGTGTAGGAGAGGGCACTACTTCCTTCCCTGGATTGCTCCACTTTAAACTCGATACGTACCTGATATTGTAGAGTGTTAAGCAAGGAGGTATCAAGTACCATTTTTAAAGACTTTGGTATGATGCGACCTGGGATTGAACCCAGGTCTCCCGAACCATTGGCTAACAATCTGAAGCAAAAAAGAACACAGTATTATTATTGGTAGAAGTATTAGCAATCATATGGGTCCCATATATCGAGATACGCTCTTGCTCTATCTCTATCTCTCTCTCTCTCTCTATATATATATATATATACATATTTACCAACCCCTCCGCTGGGGGCAGGATATGACACAACGTCAATTTTCAAGCGGAATTTAACAGGTTTGAATTCAGAGGTTTCCTTCTCCTAGACTAGTTGCCTCACCAAGGCTGAAGAACCTAGTCTGCCTTGCTATTTACCCATAGCTGGAGGGAGAATGATTGGATTCATACCTTTCCCAAGGGTATTACTGCTATGTGAAATGCAGTCTCGTCCAGGATTATATATATATATATATATATATATATATATGTGTGTGTGTGTGTGTGTGTGTGTGTGTGTGTGAGGAGAGAGAGATAAAGAGAGAGAGAGAAAGACAGAAAGAGAGATGGTCTCTTTTTGCATTGATTTTGTACGACCCTCTGATCTTTTTTATGGTTGTTGGATATATCATCTAATTTCATTATATATATATATATATATATATATATATATATAGGTGGAGTTAATTTAAATAACTTTATTGAAAATGTTTTATAATATTAGCATAGTTACACATAAGATTGTATCGCACCAATCTTTCTAGAGGCTAGGATGAACTTGAAATAAGCATTTTAAATCATTAATTACTTCTATCAACAACTATTAGTAGAAAAATTTCACCCATAAAAGAAGAACCAAAATTTGTTAAATATTGGCCGAGTAAAAAATGTTACCAGCGTTTTTATTTATTCATAAGTAACTATTATGAATTCAGTTATCTGTTAATGCAAGCTGCTGGAACACAGAAACTGATCCCACACACACAAACACAGACACACACAAGCAATCTCACTCAAATACGCATAGATATACATATATCATCATCATCATCATATCGTGCTGGCAGCACGGATATCCCTGACCCTCTCTCGCCACTCCTCCCTATCGTTCATCGCCCTAGGTAGGTCTTCAGGACAACAACCTGTATCCTCACATAGCTGCTGAATGTACGTTCGAGCTGGTCGTCCTGCTTTTGCGCGGCCATGTGTGGGGATCCATAAGAGTACATCTCTTATGAGTTCATCCCTGCTTCTCCAGCAGTGTCCTGCATGTCAGGTTCGTCTAACTTGAATAGTTTTCGTGATAGGGGGCAGGTGGCCGTACAGTTGGTGTCTTGTGGGGTGTTGCTGCCAGGACTTGTTCAGGATTGCACGCAGCATTCTTGTGTAATTGCCATCTAGTTTCTTCTCCAGCCGTTTTGTTAGCGTCCATGTAGTGCATCCATATAGCAGTATCGATGTGACCACTGCCTGGAAGAAACTGCGTTTCATTTTATCGGTTAGGTCTGATTTCCATATAATCGATAGCCTATTGATAGCTGTCCATGCTTTCGTTAACCTCGTTTCGATGTCCTTTTCGGTTGATTCGACGCTGCTTCCTAGGTACGTGAATTTGTCTACTAGTTTAAGTGGGGTTCCTTCTAGTGTGGAGATGTCCCCCGTTTGGTTATAGCACATATATTCCGTTTTGTGTGCTTTAACATGGAGGCCTATGCTTGCTGCTGCTCGTTCCAAACTATGCAGAAGTGTTTCGGCTTGGTCAGGTGTATTTGCCAGTATCGCTATGTCATCGGCGTAGTCGGCGTCGGTAATTGTTGTTGCGGGGTATACGTACATATCTATACAAACTGACACGCATATATATATATATATATATATATATATATATATATATATATTTGGTGGCTCTCATAATGTAAAGGTTATTATTGTAGGAAATGGACACGATGATACTAGTTCAAATCCTAGACGCGGCTGTTTTCATTTCATATAGCGCTAATACCCTTGGGAAAGGTATAAATCTAACTATTCTTTCCCTAGCTATGGGTAAATTGTAAGGTAAACTGGGCTCTTTAACATTGGTATGGCAACCGGTCTAGGAGAAGGAAATCTTTGAATTTACACCTGTTAAACTACGTTTAAAAATTACCTTGCGTCCTATATATATATATATATATATATATATCTGTATACGTAAAACAGCCAACTTAGATTTTTGTTCAATGACTCAAACAAAATCATATATAAGTTTTTACATTCCAAACACTGCCCTAAAGTATATTAAAGCCTTTTTGCTGGGCCTAGAATACGACGACTCAAGTTCTATAAATCTGAGAATGGTAGAGTACTCATTAGTGGCTATTGCTACAAAGTACTCTCTTGGTGCCGGAGTTGTAATACCAGTTAGGGTTCCATATATCGATCAATTAGATCTGTTTACAAATCATTCGATTTCGAGTGGACCGTGTGCAAAAAAATAACTACACATAAAATATACCACGTGTCGTTGCAATACCATTAAAATCAATCATTTAACCTTTTTTTTCTGGTAGTGTACGTTATCGACATGTCAAAATGCCTGGTTTCAGGTCATTTGTTTGATGGCGTATCAGCCTTTGTGGCTTATTCAAAGCTAAATCCTTCCTTGTAGAAGAACGCTTGGGGTACTAATTAAACCATAACTGGGGGAACGAGGTGGTCCTTAAATATCACAAGAATATCGATCCCAAAATAAATGTAATGGCATCACTAGATCTAGAAATCGTTTCAACAATTTTTCTGTCCAACATGTTAGCCATTATTCCACGGATAGTTCTCCTTGAAAGTCCGGCAAGATATGGGAAACTTTAGATAACTTGATTGATAAACAGGCTGATTGATCAGTTCCCTTACACAAATTTTGGCGTAGTATCTGAGAGGTATTTATGTATACTATATCAATATATATATACAAACACATAAATGTCTTTATGGCTTGTATGAATCCAAGAGAGCACATAATAAAGATCAAAGACGTGAAGGGCTTAATTGAAAAAAGAAAATCAAACGAAGCACGTAAAAAGTGTGATTGATTAATAGAATCTCAACTAATAATTGGGAAGAATGTTTATCTTTCCTCCATAGATAGTTATTGTTTGATCGATTACTTGGTTTGCTTTTATCAAACATTGGTGTGGCAGATCAAACATTGTTGGTTATTTAATGCCAAATTTATATATATATATATATATATATATATGATTTAGTTTTGTTGGGTTTTATAGCATATCAAGCATTGTAAGTTATTTAATTTCAAATCCGTATATCAAATATATATGATTTGGTTTGGTTGGGTTTTATGGCATTTCAACCATTGCAGGTTATCTAATGTCAAATCCTCTTTATACATATATATCTATTATATATGATTTGGTCTGGTTGGGATTTATGGCATATCAACCATTGTTGGGTATTTAATGTCAAATCCTCATTAGACGTATATATTAGATATATGTCATTTGGTTGGGCTTGATTTTAAAGCATATCAAACATTGTAGGTTATTTAATGCCAAATCTTCTTTACATATATATATATATATATGATTTGGCTTTGTTGGGTTTTATGCCATATCAACCATTTAATGCCAAATCTACACTAGACTTATATATCAGGTATGTATGATTTGGTTTGGTTTGATTTTGTGGCTTATCAAACATTGTAGATTATCCAATGCTTAATCCTCTTTATACATATATATTAAATATATATGGTTTGTTTTGGTTTGTTTTAGTTAGGTTTTATGGTGTATCAACCATTGTAGGTTATTTATTGGCAAATCCTATTTTTACATATATATTAAATCAATACGGTTTCGTTTGATTTTATGGCATTAGATGTTAGTTATTAGATGCAAAATCCCCGTTACTCTTTTTTACACACAGTTAAACGGTTTTAAGTATATCCATATAAGTCACAATCTAACATATGTCATTTCTTTGCACAGTTTGCTCTATTTGGCCAATAGATGGGACTGTAGTTGGTGCCACCAATCTGGTTCAGAGTGGAGCTGGGAGCAATGGCAATAAAGAGATACTCAACATTTCCCAAATCTCCATGGCTACAGTCTCGCCATCAGATGGCATAATCTCATATCCAAGTCACTCGTTGAGGGTGGGGATGTAATGTAGAACAACCAAATTGATACGCCTATTGTACTTATTGTAACTAAAGAAAGTAATAACGAAAAAATGTTCTTCTTCTGAGGATATATGTCATTATAACGAGAGGAGCTCTGCAAGGCATAACTCACCATAAAGAATATATATATATATATATACATATCCCGGCTTCGAGCGTCCTGCGTGTCTAGCCACACTGAGAGTTCTGATAGAACGAAACAGTCTGTCTGTGGATGACAATATATATATATATATATATATATATATATATATATGAAGGTTGGCTGAAGCATTCATTGGCTGATCAAGATACTCTCATATAATGTGAACAAATTAGTTTTAATTTTAAACAAAGCCAACCTTGTTGTCCACACTCTGCTACCATGCGTGTGGCAATGCTTTGATCAAATTAGTCCGAAAACATCAGCAGCAGCGGATATGACTTTATCAAATGGACTTCTCAGCCGATTAACTATTCGGTCCTCTATCGTAAGTTTATTTTGGTTTGTTTTCTTTGTTTAATGACATACCAATCTTCATGGGTTATTTGATGCCAAAGCCATCATTTTAGAAAAAACACTTATGTTGGTATTTAACTCGTAGCTGGCGGTGGGGATAAATGAATTCATAACTTTTCCAAAGATATTGGTCCAAAAGTGAACGTAATAGCGCGACTGAAGTCCAAACTCGCTTGCTACGACTTTGCAGTCCTACACTTTAGCCACTACACCGTCATATATATATATATGTATACATGGCGCGGAAGCAAAATTAGGAATATTCTAGTATGATAATAAACGACTCTACTGTAAAACAAGATTAATTTTAATCTAAAAAATAAACAACAAAATACGAAGATTGACACAAAACAGTAAATCTCCGCAATATGGCCGCCATTTTTTTTTTCAGATAATGTATCATTAAACGATTTGAATGCCTTCAAAATATTTTTTTCTGATATTTTATTCCATTCTTCCTCAATAACAGGCTTAAACGAACCAATATTTGGAGGGGAAGTTGTGTTTGTTTTATTTTCAAAAACTCTCCATATCTCGTAATCAATGGGATTAAGGTCTGGGCTAGATGGAAGCCATAAAGAAACTCCAATTATTTCCGAAATCTTTGACTTAGTTTTGCAAGTCAAGCAAATCATCGATTCCTTTTCGTTTCTTTACTTGTTCATTCATATTTGGGCCGAATTTTGATGAAAATCTGCTTGAATAATAGAACTAATCATGAAAACTTAGATTTATCCCATTTTTGTTTTTTAATTGAATTAATCTGACTAAAAAACATTTAAGAAAAGGATTCCGTATTTTGCTTCCGCACCCGATATAAAAAAAAAATTGACCGGCTTAACTATATTGATAGCTACATCACAAATTCTACTGAAGCTGCCCCGGCAATGACACAACAATAGGGTGATGTTTCTTTATTGAACTATTCTATACTGGCATTGTTATACCATTTATTTGGACATCTAAACCCAGAGAACAGAATTTATTTTTACCGGGTTGTGTGCAAATTGACACCTATATTTGTTAAGTTCAACAAATAACGTGATTATTAAATAAAGACTTCAGCTTAGTCGGCTGAGGCTGTAGGATACACCGACTGCATTTCGGCAGAGGGGTAACAACCACCCACAATAAAATGTGTCCTGGATATTAAACTAAACAATCAAAAGAGGAGACTCTTGCCCTAGAGTTTTGGGGAATATGGAGTACCTCTTCCTTGCCATTGCTCCCAGGTCCACTTTGAACCGGAATAATAGTGCCTGATAAGGTGCTAATTGAACTGATTGACCTTTAAAGTGAAAGCAAATAAATGACGTCTATCATTTAACTGGGGATAAACAAATAACAGATGTTTAATTGAATTGTTAGTTATACATAGCAGTGTTTGGAACTGTTTAATTGTGTGCAAAAGAATTAGCTTTGGCTCATGTAAAAATGTTATCAGCGAAATGTCTTTACATATCATATGTATTTTATATGTATTATATAAAGAGGATTTGGCATTTAATAACCTACAATGGTTGATATACCATAAAACCAAACCAAACCAAATCATATATATTTAGTATATATAAACAGGATTTGGCATTAAATAACCTGCAATGGTTGATATGCCATAAAACCAAACCAATTAAAACTGAAAGATTTCTGCGTATGAACTGACCCCTAATTTTCTAAGAGGATTTAAAATGGTTTTGTGCAATAAATCAACTCTTTTTACTTTCTTATAAACCGGACAATTGGTCTAATGTGTAGAGTGTTCGCCAACATTCCAAGAGACCGGGGTTCAATCCCTGATCGAGTTATACCAAAGACTCAAAAATGGTACTAGATGCCGCCTTCCTCAAAACTCAGCATTGTAAGCGATCAAGGGTAATGAAGCTATCCAAGGAATAGATTAGCGCCCTCCTTTACACCTCGGGGTAGTAGCTATTGAAAAGGGAGCTTGCGGGTCACCCTCGACAAAGGTCGCCAACCTTACTTTATATGCAAAAGCCAGATGATTACAAGATATATTTTCCTATTTGTTTTCATTTCAGAAATGCATCGAACATCGTTGGGTAGGATAGGGTTTTGGTTGCCTTTCCTATTAATATTCATCACAACTTCATCAGCGATTGGTAAGTAAACTTTCCATTTTATATTCATTTTTTTTTAATATTCTAACATATATTTTTAATATTTTCATTTCATGCATTGTAATGAAATATAAAAATAAAATTGTCTAGCTGAATAGATCAACAATAGATCAACTGAAAATGACGCCCCATCCGCTGGGCTTGAAACACAACAATTATAAAGGAATAAGACTCTATAAAAAAAGAAGAATATTGGGTAGAAGCTAGACTGTATCTAATGGTAATGCATATAACCAAGTTAAAAGATCCTTTGTTCTATTGTTATATATCACAATGGTATATACTAAAGTTTCTCAGACTGATTTTGCGAAAATGCAAGGTTTTTCTTTAGATGAGACAAGAATTATTAGTAGGTCTCGTACTTGAGAAGTGATATATTAATTAACCACTTGTTGTAATTTTAGGATTTAACTAGATGAATTACCCGCCAACATTAAGTCAAAGACCGGATTATAAATACATTGTCTGTATACGTTTTATGTAGTATACTGTTGTATAGTGGCTTGTACCACGTGACTTTCGGTATCACGGAAGTATAAAAGACGCCGTGTCTCTTAAGCACGGGGAAGCAGAAGCAGAAAGAGAAGCAGAGAGATAGCTCTGAACGACGTCTGTCAGTAGTAACACCAACTTCGGACGTAACACCAACAACGCGAGACTCATACTACTAGTCAAACTGTACCACTTGAGTTAATAGATAATTAATTCTATTTCACTATGTATCTTTTCCTTACCACGATACAACATATACTGTGGCCTAGAAAACAGCTGAATAATTTATCGACGATATTCGGTTGCTGGGGCATCATCAGTAAAACCCTCTCCATTGAATTTCTATAGAAAAAAACCTTTTGCAATGCATATCTATAACAAAATACTTTTTTCAATGGATTCCTTTAATTAATCCACTTCCAGTACATTCTTATAATAAAAAATATTTGCAATTCATTCCTCTTGAATATCACTTTCTAATATATATTTCTATAATAAACCCTTTACAACGCATTTTTATAGTAAAGCCTTTTCCAACGCAGTCTTATCATAAAAATCTTTTCAAAATATTCTGCTGATAAAATCACTTGCTATGTATATCTATAGTATACTCTTTCCAAAGCTTTTCTATAATAAAAGCCACTGGCAATGTATTCCTATAATTAAACACTGTCCAATCCTTTTTTATTATGCTACATTATCTAACGTATTTCTAGAGTAAAAAACTTTCCAATGCATGGCTATAATGAAGTCACTAGCAATGCACTCCTACAAGAAAAAAACCTTTCCAATCCTTTCGTATAGTACAACACTTTTTTAATGTATTCCTACTGTAAAACTCTTTTCAATACATTCCTATAATAAAAAAATCCTAACGTTTTTTTCTAATGTAAACCCCTTTCCTATAAATTCCTATAATAAAGCTATTTGCAATGCATTATTATAATAAAACTATTTCCCGTTTATTATTATAGTGAAACCGTTCCCGATGCATTCCTATAGTAAGCCCTATTCAATGTATTCCATTCGTAAAAGTTTTTACCGAGCATTTTTATATTAAAACCATCTCTTGTGTATTCCATTTATAAAACCTTTTCCAATACATTCTTACAGTAAAACCCTTTACAATGCACTCCTATCGTAAAACCTTTCCCAATAGAAAGAAGTAATAGATGCATTTTTTGTTCATACATATCTTGTATGAACGAAACAGATTTAAAAATCGAAACGTTTCGAAAAAGCTGTTGGACACAGTAAATAATGATGATCATAAACAAAGCTGATGTTTAGAAAATGTTTATAGGGGTGAAGCTGGCTAAGCTGATAACAGAATCGATGTTCATTAGTGTCTCACAAATCCTAAGAACAACACTACTCAATTTTTTAATTCAGTTTTTGCCTTCTCGACTAATTATATCACCACCACCCAATAGCCCACTCATCACAATGATTAACTCATGCTTGATGGAGACGAGACGTATTCATACCGTTTCCAATGTCATCAGCGTAAAATATAACACAAACTTCCCCGTCCAAGATTTGAACTCGTATTGTCTCTTTCCCACGACGATAACCGTTTACGCCGCTCGCCTTCGATGAGCACACGGAAGACTTCTAAACAAGGAATGTATGATTTGTAATTGCACTAGAAAGGATAAATAAAGAGTTTTTTTTTCTAAATCTTTAATCTATTTCAAATGTGAATGTTATTTAATCTATTTCAAATGTGAATGTTATTCCCTGCTTGAGTCCCACTATATAACACTCTGAACTTATTATGCCGATATCTTAGTTTCAAATCCCATTAGACATACTTAACGGGGAAACATGTTTTCATCGAAAGAGATGGATTTTGCCAAAGGGCTAAGCGGAGGATGACTTAAACGTTATACACTTAAGACTTAAACTTGGACGCTTGAATTGGTTAACATAACATGGACCCTTTGAGAAATAACTGAAAGAGATTATCAGAATAAGTTGCCGTTTTGTAAAGAGACAATTCACGTCCAACTCGAGGAAGAGCCACTTGTTCCTATTCTTGCAGCGTGATTGTCTGCATAAAAAAAATGAAGCTGAGGTCATGGTGCTGAACTCATTTTCAAAGAGTCTTTTTTTTTCTTTTTCTTGGTGCTGATTTCTTTTACTTAGAGACGTTGTGGCAAAATCCAATTATCTTACAGCTTTCATTACGAATGATGGGAAGAGCAATTAACAAATTCCCACCCGAGTTGATTAATCCAATGTAAAACCCCAGCAAAGATGAATATTGCATTTTCATGATTAGATATATAGTTGTTTTTTGTTTTTTGTTTGTCTTGTTTTGTTTGTTGTTGGTTTTTTTTTTGCTTTTTTTTTTGTTACTTTTTTGTTTTTCTTTGCGTTGGGGAGGGCTCTTCGTAATAGAAACGGCTGTGGTAATTAGAATATAAAGATCGCTGCTGGCTCCGGGATCTTATGTTAAATTAGTACATGACGAGCCCTCAGTTGAAAAGGTCAAAAAAAGGTGACATATAAAAAGTTAATTATTACTGATTTCAAAGATTAACTTATTAGTGTCGAATAAGTAAATTATACGCTTTATGTTATCGTTGTTATTTCCTAAGTTTTCCTTCGTCTAACTGAGAGGTCTCATGTTGATTACAGTACCTGCCGTTATTGTTTATCAAGCTTTAATTAGTCTGACACACAGAACTCGCTTCTCTTACAGTACCATCAGTAGGTATTGACCTGGTTTTATTAAGCCTTTCGAACAAGCTGCTTACATTAAATGTTTATGTTTGTCAATAAGCTTAGTTTAGGCTGTTAGACAAGCTTCATCTTGTTGACATTAGATCCTCTTGTTATTTACCAATCTTTGAGATAGTCATCTTCTTAACAATAGTCATCTTCTTAACATTAGATCTTATCATTCGGTTTAGTTAGGCTTAGAACTATTCGGCTTAGTGCACGGGTAGGGACACACATTGAGTGCAAGTGTTCACGCTCGCGCGGCGAGGGTGTTACAATCACAGATGTCATTATAAAAATCCCGGATAGGAAATGCTACAGGGGGTGTGAATGACGTCATGCCGGGAAGCGATGGGCTGAGGATTTTGTGTGATTTTTGAAAAAAAGCAGTTAGTTGAGATTGGTACCTGGCCAAAGAGAGTTGATTTTTGAGCCTCGGCGAGGCCAGGCCAGTTAGGTCTACGTGATGCGGCGCGCGTGGTGGGGTCAACTGGAACAGTCAGCTTAGTAAAAATTGTGTCTCTCGCTCCTCGTGTTGAAAACCTAAAAGTCAAGAAGGTAATAAAAGTTTCGTACCTGAATTACGGAAAGTCGTCAGTGTTTCGGGTATTTTTCGGATTCCTATGCAGGTGAACGTTTTACAGATCCGTATATTTTACGTATTCATATTATGACTATACAACACTATGAACGTTTTACAGATCCGTATATTTTACGTATTCGTATTATGGTTGTTATGTTATATAGTCACATATGCAGATTCACATCTACATACGTGCACATATATATGTAGAATAATTCACAACGACACAACGACAAAGACAGACGCATGAATAAATGACGCATGATAAAGACGCAGGAAGGAAGACGCAAGAAGACTTTTTTAGAAAAATATTCACCTCTCAGTTTATTGCAAGGGTTCGAAAGGGTTGTTCAAGGGTTTGCATGTGAGAGGGTGCTAGAGACCGAACATAAACTTCATATTTTGACCCCATTGTTATGACCGTCACGTTGTGTCTTTCTTGTTCTCCTGATGTTGGGGTCTACTCCATCGGGGCTTTCCGAGGACCCCCTCGGTAGGGTTTGGCCTTCCCTACCACATCTGGTCTCTAGCTGTCAACTGCTTTGGCACCCAACTCAACTCAATTATATAATAATTCAACGCCCACACGATCGCCCACTGGATCTTTGAAATCGAATGTTTAATCGTCATCAAGCGGAAATAACTGTCATGCAGTTCAGAGGTTACTCTCTTCCGGTGCATCACTGTAGTGGCACAATGGGACCTTCACCTTGTCCCATATCATAAGCCTTAATCCGATTTCGATTACTGGCCATTGGAATGTGTCACTTCCTTCTGGTGTCTCACCTTGGAATAGCATTTTTGGGCCGGGGCGAGGGTCAAAATATAACAATACAACACGTTGAACGTTTTCCAGATGCGTATATTTTACGTATTCGTATTATGACTATACAACACTATGAACGTTATACAGATCCGTATATTTTACGTATTCGTATTATGGCTATGTTACACATGATCCTAAATGGTATATTTACAAACCAGAATCCGTCTCATAAACTTCTCTAGGATTTTATGATACCAACAGATTACCTAATCTCAGTCAGAAGAATAGACTGAGTTTTAATTAACAAAAAAAAAAAAGGATTTGCCATCTAGTGAATTTTGCCGTTGTGGAGGACTGCAAAGTGAAAATAAAAGAAAACACGATAGACCTTGCCAGAGAACTAACTAAAAACTGCGGAACATGAGGATATCGGTAATACCACTTGTAGTTAGCGCACTTGGAATGGTCCCTATAGACTTGAAAAAAGACTATAGGAATTGAAACTCGAAAGAATCGAAAGGATCCAGACCACAGCATTGTTAAAATCGGTTAGAATACTGAGAAGAGTCCCGGAGACCTGAAGAGACTTGCTGTTACGCAGACTCCACTGAAAGACCAACAACTGTAAAAAATTCTCAAGAAGTGAATTCCACACAATAAAACTGAAAGAATGGGAAAAGAGAGATAAGTACCTCGACCTTGCTAGAGAATTGAAAAAAAACTATGGAACATGAAGGTGACAATTATACCAATTGTGATTGGTGCTTTTGGCACGGTAACTAAAGGATTATTAAAAGGCCTGGAAGATTTGGAAGTTGGCGGCGGAGTGGAGACCATCCAGACAACAGCATTATTGAAAACGGACAGAATACTGAGTAGAGTCCTGGAGATTTGAGGAGACTTGCTGTCACTCAAACTCCAGTGAAAGACCATCAGCTTACGCTGATGTCAAAAACGCTAATGAGTAATAGCAATAATAATAATAATCTTGTCTACCACTAACTAAGCTAAACCTCAGAAAATGACTTACACAGGAGATTTGTATACCATGAGGGAAGCGTGTGTAAGACCAATCCCATTTTCAGAAGAAGCACTTAAAAGAATAATGGTGCTAAAGTTTCCGAAAAATTCTCTAAAAAATACACTTTGTCAGGTTTTGAATTCAGTTTTCCTTCTTCTGTATTAGTTGCCTTTCCAAAGCAAAAAAAACACTATAGACTATATAACCACGGCTGAGAGAGAAGACGTGAATTTATGCACTTATTTAGTTCATGAGTTATGCACTAAATAACTTTAAAAGAGTAAGAACACCAATTAACGTCACCCTATCTTCAGATCTTTGGATATTGCATTGGTGAACTAATCAAAAGGTTGCAGGTTCAAATGCAATTTTGCATGCTAATTGAAAGCTTCAATATGTCTCAATCGCTAATGTCCAAATAGATAGCACGTAACCTTTATATCATCGTAATCACAGTCAATGAAACGGAACGATTAGTGGTCTTGTAATCCAATTTCAGTTAGATTAAATATCAGCCTTGATATTAAACTTAATTGTGATTTTATTCATTTAATCTTTGATATAATACTAGATGTGCTAAATAACAGATTTTTAATGCGAACCAATAGTCCTTTGTACGCAGCGAATAACACACGTGCATTCTAAACATTTAGTCACATGTTTAAATAACAATAGGGATGTTAACTGAAAATGGATATTTTCTAAATCTTTGAAGGAGATACCACAGCTTACTTCTCCGTAGGTATAAAATTGGATCCAAAACTGGATCAAATCCAGAGCGGTTGGGTAAATTTTCTTGGGGGTGCGACAATGGAATGTCATTCTTATTAATTTACATTTTCTATATTTTCTCTTTGTTATAATAAATGTTAATGATAATTAACTTTCGTGGGTTAATTAATATTAAAGCATTCATTATACAAGATGAGTTGTGGTACTATTTAACACATAAATTAGGATGATAAAGAGGTCCATAATTTTCGCCAAGGGTATTAGACCAATAGTGAACATAACAGAGACTGGAGTTCGAACTCGTTAACTTCGATGTTTCAGTCTGGCACGTTCGCCACTACAATATGAGGTCTCCACCGATATCACGCTCATTGATTTTCCCTAAAATATTTCTTTTTACCGCCATAACCAAATTTTTCATACAGTGGGGACAATGCTGACATTTTACTTCAATATATCAGGGTACCTTTCGCACAATAGATTTGATTGGAATAGTACTCTACAAATTTTGTGCAATCTGATTTGATTTAATTCATTTTAGTGGCATATCAACTCCGTACAAAATGGCCTTCCACTAAAAAAAGGCAAGAATCAGACGATATCTTGCAAAAATTACCACGGATGCAGACGAGGCAGATGATCTGGCCATTCTCTTAAATACATCTACACAAGACGAACGCCTGCTGCATGGTCTGAAACAGTCAGCTAAAGGCATAGGCTTCTTTGAACTTAGATAAAATAGAATACATGTTTTAAACAGAATAGAGGAATCATTTGTTTGCACTAGTTATATGGTTTGACATAATCCTATCTAGTTTGGTTTGGTTGGATTTGGTTTCATGATATTTCAATCAACCTAGGTTATTTAAAGCTAAACCCATTTTTGTACATATAAACAGTTCTATTGCAAACAATTCAGTTGAACATAAGTACATAGTTTAAATATAAAAAAGCATTTCTATTTCAAACAATTCAGTTTAGCATAGGTACAGTTTTTTTGTTTACACACAGTTAAGTGTAAAACAGTTCTATTTCAAACTATTCAGTTTAACATAAGTACACAGTTTAATTTTATTTGACCTAGAGATAGGACCCTATCAGGTACTATCACTCCAGCCCAGAATGAACTTGGGAGCAATGATAATAAAGGGGTACTCCGCATTCTCTAAAGTTCCAGCATTACTGGAGCCACACTATCAGATTGTTTAGTGGTATATCCAGGGTACTCATAGGGGAAGTCTCACCCCTCTGCAGAAAAGCAGTCGGTGTATCCTACAGCTCCAGCCGACTTGGCTATTAATCCTGTCTAATAGAAATCATTTTCAAACAACTCCTTTTGACCCAAAGATGTGATATAAACAGATTCTACCACTCTGCATCAAATGGGACCTTGGAGTAATCCGCCACAATCCGAGATAACAGGAGCCTTACCATTGAATACAGTTTAGTGTTAAACCCCGAACCCGTTTATCAGATCTCTTTTTTTTTTATTAGGGAATGGAACTGATTTCTTTTTTAACACATTCTGAATCAGAAATGATCTATACAGACTTAACTATCTCTGGAAAGCAGGTCAGTGTTACAATCCAGAGGTTAACTGTTCGAATTAACGTCTACTGAGGATAGTAATTGAAGGATGTCATTTTCTAAATATCGAATTAATCTTAAACAAAAATGGTAGATCTGTATAGAAATCCTTTCTTTTATTACACAGATGATCGTGCAGAACTTGTAATCAGTGAGTTGTTCATTTGAATCCCAGTTTCGAAGCAAATCGAAATTATCATTCAATTGCAATCAGATACATAAATTTTCAATGCGAATATTTGAGACTGTCTCTTCTGCGCGAAGAACTGTACATGACATTATTAACCAAAGGAATTTCATATAATAAGCTTAGCTACGTTTGGCTCAAGATAAGAATTATAAGACACCATAATACTTATGTTGTAATATATAGCGATGGGATTATTATTATTATTATCATTATTATTATGTTTTTGGTTTAAGGTTTAAGTTGGTTTTGCGTTGGTTATGTTGGTATTATATAGGTTGCGTTGGTATTACGTTGGTTGTGTTGGTATTCTGTTGGTTGCGTTGGTATTTCGTTGGTAGCGTTGGTATCACGTTGGTTGTTATGTCCTCGCTAAATGTTGATGGAAAATAAAGGTGGTGGAGAAGAACAAAGACGTCGTTAGGTTTTGTATCAAGGTTTTAATGGCAGCATGAAGTAAAGGGTTTATGCTGGTATGCTGAGAGTCTCGTAGGGAGGAAAGAAGGAAGGAAGCTGTTATAGACTATCATCCAATTCATTTTCAACAAGGATCCCTTGGTCTAGAAGAATAGACACAAGGGGTCAATAAACTAGATGGCTCTCCTCATAGTGTATGATGCTGCTACTGCTATCCAAGAACAGACGATAAGACGTCCGTTCCCATTGAGGATTTCTGAGGAAGAGAGAGTTCCGCGGGCTTTTTTCAATTTTTGGTGCTGCTAGGATATATGGTTGGGGCTGAATAGGACAGGTCATCCTGATTGGGTGAAAATGTTCGGCGACTCTAACGGTCAAACAAAAAATATAAGGTTCTTTCTGCTACAAATGAATGCAAGCAGACATTTAGAAATTAATCAAATTTCAGTAGTAAATAACCCGGTCGGAGTTGATAGGCCATTAGATAAACAAATGCACACACACACACACACACACACACACATATATATATATATATATATATATATATATATATATATAGGTCATAAGTCCTGGTTTCCTTTTAAAGTAATGCTAAAATTCGTTTTTTATGATAGAATTAGTCATTTTAGAAATATATGCTCCTCTCTCCGGAGGGTTGAGCTCTCTAGCGAAGAAATTACTTGCGTAATACGAACCTCTTCTAATGAATTGATTGCCCAGTTGGCTGGGGCTGTAGAATACACTGACTGCACCTATGCAGAGGGGTAAGACCTCCCCACGAGTGTCCTGAAATGACACTAAACAATCTGATGGTGAGGTTCCAGCTGTGCGGAAGCTTTAGGGAATGCAGAGTACCCCTTCACTGCCATCGCTCCCAGGTCCACTCTGGCCCGGAGTGGTAGCACCTGATAGGGCCCCATCTATGGATTAAATAGAACTAATAGCATACTTATGCTAAACTGAATTGTTTGAGTAAACTGAATAGCTTGAAATCGAAATGTTTTTGACCATTAAACTGTACTTATATTTAAACTGCGTGCTTATGCTTAACTGAATTATTTGAAATAGAACGATTTTTCGACATTTAAACTGTATTTACACTTAACTGAATTGTTACATATAACTGCTTGAATAGTTTGAAATAGAAGTTTTTTGACAATTAAACTGTGTACTTATGCTAAACTGAATTGTTTTAAATAGAACAGATTATCTACATAAAAAATTGATTTGGCGTTTAATAACTTACAAAGGTTGATATGCCATAAAACCCAACAAGCCAAACCAACCATCAAATGAATTGAACACTCGGTAGCCGTTAAGCGTATATATGTAAACAAAACAAAAGTGAATCATATGTGTTAAAATCCCTTTGATTACGCTGAGTTTTCTCTGTGATAGAATATCCAGCTCCTGTAAAAGTCAGCCAGGTTTCGATCCCAGCTTCGAGCATCTAACGTGTTCAACCACATTGTCTGTCTGTGAATGACCATATATAAAATCAACATCATCATTACTTCGCATTGATAACATAGAGTTTCCTGACTCTCTCAAGACATCCATCCCAATCGTCCATCGCAACTGGTAGGTCTCCTAGACTTCAACTAGTATCCACACACACGCACACTTATATATATATATATATATATATATGTGTGTGTGTGTGTGTGTGTGTGTGTGTGTGTGTGTGTGTGTGTGCCATGAAAGAGAGAAACCAAACCAAACCAAACCAAATTTAAATAATGAGACAATTCATTTTTCTGACGAAACGAAACAGTTTTGAAATTCACATATGTCTGTGACTTTGTCGCGTTGAATAATTAGACTTGTTCACCCTCTCGCTCTTTTATTTATTTATTTCTCAGCTTCACATAACTGTCTATACTTCAATTAGTTATTTTGTATCTTGTCTCTATTTTTTTTTTCAATCTAATAATTTTTGTCATTTTTAACCTCGTTCTTTCTTTCTTTCTTTCTTTCTGTCTTTCTTTTTTTTCAATTTAATAATTTTTGTTATTTTTGAACTCGTTCTTTCTTTCTTTCTTTCTTTCTTTCTTTCTTTCTTTTTCAATTTAATAATTATT
Source organism: Sepioteuthis lessoniana (assembly GCA_963585895.1). Lineage (NCBI taxonomy): Eukaryota > Metazoa > Mollusca > Cephalopoda > Myopsida > Loliginidae > Sepioteuthis > Sepioteuthis lessoniana. The sequence continues at coordinate 106,566,250 of OY757912.1, forward strand.
GTTATTTTTGAACTAGTTCTTTCTTTCTTTCTTTCTTTCTTTTTTTTTTTCAATTTAATAATTTTTGTTATTTTTAAACTAGTTCTTTCTTTCTTTCTTTCTTTCTTTCTTTCTTTTTTTTTTTTCAATTTAATAATTATTATTTTTGAACTCGTTCTTTCTTTTTTTCTTACTTACTTACTTTCTTTCTTTTTTTTTCAATTTAATATTTTTTTTATTTCCCATTCGCTTTTGCTTTCTTTTTTCAATTTATTTATTTCTTTTATTTCAAAACTCG